>JAPWLS010001094.1:0-33370 GCA_028551675.1 Tineola bisselliella | reverse complement strand
GATTTGAAAATAGTATAATATATGCCCACCCCGATAGAGATCTGAATAGCTAAAAACTTTGTGGACGTGTTTCATATAATAGCTTAAAAGTTAAAGCGTTACATTTCAGAAAATTTAACGCAAGTTAACGTTAACGTTAACATCTTATGTTAACACGTGATAAAAATTACATCTTCTTATAAAAACTGTTTGTTCTGGAAGTTAACAGGTTAGAAACAAAAAAAAGGACGGGTATAATTATTAGAGTATATACCTATATGCATGTTGACAAACAATGTTTTTTCATTCATTTGGATTATGATTTAGAATTTATTTTAATAAGTTAGGCTAGTTGCGTTCTAGACGAAACACTAATTAGACGAGCTAGTTTTAAGACGATTTGATAGTCATGTAATGACCAATTGTTATTTAGACGAATTGCTACATAGACCACTTATATCTTTGACGAAACGATACGATACTAACGCGTCTAATTTAACTGCCAATTTAGTCATGATATTATGGTTTTATTATGCACAGAACACTCTTTCTTTATAAATACACACATTGTACAGATGCAAACTATCACTGACAGTATACAAAGTACTAAAAGTATGTAGTGTTTTTCGCGGCAGGGCGCGGTGTGTGCGGTACCTGTGTTGGATTAACGATTAACGGACTTTGGGAAATTTAACGGAAGTTAACGAGTCCGTTAACAAATTTTTAAGTTAACTTAAAAGTTAATCCGTTACTCGAAATGTTAACTTCGTTAATTAACGATTAACGGATTAACGAGTTAATGCCCAGCTATGTATATATATATATATATATTATTTATTATTTTATGTAATGCATGCATTGTGTATATTTAGTTATTATTTTTCTTTTCATTGCACCAAATATCACCGCTCACATTGGCAAAGGTTAGCTGGTAGATAAAGCTGACGGCATTAAGCTCGCCTATATGAATTTTATTTTTTTTGCAATAAAGAATTTATTTATATATATCACAAATATACCATTTAGTAGAAATCAAAACAATCATCTGTCCTGTCTGATATGTTTATACAATTAGTCCGAACTTTAATTAAATAACAAAATAAAAATAATAGTAAACACATATGTCTAAAACAGTCTAGTATTTTATATGTAAACGCTCATGTTATATATTTTAGTTTTATGAGTAACTTATTTTTAATTAAGCTAAAATGACATTTGCTTACATATTGATATAATAAATAGCGCCATCTATGAGTGGATGTTGGAATCACTCACTTTACGTTTTTGTTTCTATAATAACTTAATATATGACCACAGTGCGCCTAATGTTAAGCTAGAGTTGCTTCCCCTATGCCGGCTTGAGGTTGTTCACATGTCATAATATAATTGTACATTATTTCAGAGTAACTTCAGTAAATTGTCCGATTTGTAGTAAAAGATATACAAGAAAGACGTTCATGATGAATCATTATAGATTGGAGCATTTGAAGAGAACTAAACATTATTGCGTCGATTGTGATAAGGTTTGTATTATATTCTGTTCTCTGACATCATACGTAGCTTCCAATTGGAACACTTGAACTTGTCATAATACAATTATACTTAATAATACAATAGGCAGCAACTGTAATAGTGGCTTGTTCATTTCAATAATAGATATAATAGTGGAATTGAATGTTATTATTTCGAGTATTAAATGTACGTTTTAAATTCTAAATCATTCAATACTTTTAATATCATCTGACAAGTTATTATGCAACTTTACAATGACATATTGTTGTCGTTATTTAGAGTTGCAGTGATGCTATATAGAGTGCCGATAGCTGAGCAAAGTCGACGTTTTAGAGAGTTTGTCGTTAAATGGAGTTTGTTTCAGTATTTCCTAAATGCGACACGTATCAAGGAGCACCGTTTGTATGTACACGAAGGACGTAGGAGGGCTCTGAATAAAGTGTGTTATATTTGTGGGAGAGCGTTTGCTGTGAGTGGTTTTAGTTTAGTTTTGGATTTGTTGCTGGTTACAACCACAGCTATATAAACGTTAAAAGAAGTCATTCTATATTTCATAAATGTAATGGTTGTATAATGTTAATGACAATATCTAGTGAAAATATAAAATTTAATTATCAATAATAAGCATATGTGTTACAAGATGTTGATAAAAATACAGTTGATCTCTTCACTCAAATATAGAATTAAACATGATAGAAAGAGATAGAAGATGATCAGTTCCAAAGCAATTTGTGTGAATGAATTTCCATATGGTTCAACTAAGGGGTATTAATTTTTTTGTATGTTTGTTTTCAGGATACCAGATCCTTACAGCACCACATTCACACGCATACGGGGGAGAGGCCGCACGCGTGTCCGCATTGTCCGGCCAAGTTCATTCAAAAATATGCAATGCAAAAACATGTCAGTACGATACATCTGAAAATGAAGAAATGTGAAATTACATCTAAAATTTTATAACGTTGGTTGAATTATAAAATAATTACTATAAATAAAGAAAATATATTGCTTGTTTAAGTTAATAATAAATGTTTTGATTTTAAACGCGTTTTATTTTTGCAAAAAACTGCTGGAACAAAACGTAGTTTTTTCCAACCTTAGGTTTAGGTAGGTCACGCAAGTTTCGAAATCAAAAGTAACGCAAGTCGTTCGTGACGAGTCTGTGTGGTTATATTCTAGAATTATCGCTATATAACCTACTATTCAAGTTTTCTTATATAGTAATAACTTGTGTTACACCATCGAGGTAAGTTGCATATCTATATTTTCCTTAACATAGCTACTTTTCTTTATATGTGTTTTTTGTCATCAACTAGTTCCAAGTAATACCCCACTGTAGGCTTGTTCTTTGACCAGCTGTTACTTGTTACCTCAAACCGAGACCGCCAAATATATAAAGCAAGGAATCAAATCACAAAGAAAATACTGTATATGTTTGTAAATTATTAACAATAAAGTAGGTATTTCCCTCGCGTTTGTTTTTGTGTCGTTGTTAATTAGGGCGTTACATTTGTAATTATTATTGGAATCCATAATTTTATGTTTTATTTCTATCATAACAAAGTAATATAAAATCTTGCAAAATTAAGAGAATAATCTCTTGATAAACTGTTAGTTTTATCACAAAATTTATCAGCGCCATCTATTATTAAGTAGCGGAAATAAAAGTAATTTAGCTACTACCCAGTAGATGGTGCTGATCACACCATAGACATTCATTCGTTCTTTGAATTCATTCGTTCTATAATTTCATTCACTTCATTTTGACACGGTGGCTTTGCGAGCGGTCGGAGGGATTCTCGATTCGTGTATTTTTAATAAATAATATTATAGAAGTGTAAATAATTAATAGAGATATGTAGAAATTATTGTATGTAAGCTGTAGAATATAAATTTCAAAATGTTTCCCGTATCAGTTAAAAGCGAAAACAATATATGCAGTTGTTGTTTGAGTTGTGACCGTAATTTAGAGCCGTTGGATAAATATTCTAGCATATTTACGAATATTATGCAGGGAAAAATATCTACGATACAGGTAGGTAAACTCTATGTTTACATAAATTGATATATTTAACATAAAAGCATGTTATTATTTGCGCCTACCTGTTTTAAAATATTTTCCTTTATCCTTACATCTTAAACTAAATTTTGTTACTTTTTATGTATTATATATATATAATTATTATTATATTATAATAAAATATATATTTATGTATATTCAACTAGTAATTGCAATCTATCGTAAGCCGCCTAGACTTTAAATGAGCATTGAAGGACTGTTGTAAACGTAATGTTTTGTTACAGAATCTTAACCTGTCAACTATGCACGCTTGCTGGGAATGTGTTGGACTTCTCAAAAGGGTTTTGAAGTTTCAATTGAGAGCTGAAAGTGCTCAAGCTATATTACAATTTTCAGATATACAGCCCATGGTATGTGAAACAAGTTTTTATGTTTCTATGTTTATAGTGTAGATAAGAGTTTAAAACAAGTATTAATTAACAAAGCATTTTAAAAACACTCTAAATGAAGCTACAAATGACATCTAATACTTAATACTATTACATCTATTGTTGAAGTGAACAAGCCGCTATTACAGTTGCTGTATATTGTATTATTAGGTATAATTGTATTTTGACAAGTACAAGTTTTGCAATTGATACAATGGAAATTGTCTAAAAATATTTATTAAACCTACCTACAAAATTACATTAAGATAATATAAAACATAAATGATCGTTTTTATTATGAATTAAATGTTCTAAATTTAAATAAGTTCCCATGATTGGTCGGTCTGTTTTGTATGATACTTAATTGGTAAATTATCCCATTAATTTTGTCAAAATATGTAGAATAAATAATTATCACATATTCATATGTTTAGTACTGTGAAAATAATAGAATTTAACACCATCTTACAGTTTAATTTAAAAAAAACTGTTTTCCAGTTCTACCCTCCGCTGACAACATTAAACTCTATAACGATAACAGAAAAATCTCATCAATACTACAATCACGATAATCTAAGCTTAGAAATAAAATACGATATAAAAGTCGATTTATCTGATGAAATAAAACCAGATGTGGACGTGAAGAATCAAATAAAAGATGATGACGATGATTGTGTGCAGTCGTTTGATGATGGCGATTGTAATGATGATTTTTTTGAGTCAAGTGCTAAGAGAAAGTATAAACCGAGTAACAAAGACCGGAAGGCGACGGCGGCGAATAAATTTAAAAAAATAATATTAAAAAAAGACTCGATTAATCATAAACGTGTTTCCGTGACGCCGGAGCAGTTGGCCGCACTCATGGAGAAAGAGAAAACGGATAAACACTATTTGAAGAATAAATATAAATGTCAGTCTTGTATTATCTCTTATAAGACAGCTTTGAAGTTATCCGAACATAATGAGAAATACCATTGTGAGGTAAGTTGTAGTGATAAGTAGGGTATCACTTTTAAGCTGCACACCCGTGGGGGAATTTAGTCACGTTTCGGGAATAGCTTGGAATTGGACTTGAGAACTGCACTTCAACTCAATATTGAGCAATGTGTTAGGGTAATTGTAATTAGTTTAATAATTTTTGTGATGATCAAACAAGTTTCTTGTGGTCTTCTACTCATCGTACGCCTTTCCAAAGCCATTGCAGAGTCTAACAATGAGCAAGTGCATGGTTTTAGTACATAATTTCATTTCAAAAGCCACGAGGTGTTTTAAATCTTCACTATATTATAATAATAAAAACTCTTTATTGCACAAATTAAAAGAACAGAAAATAAATAAAAATAAACACAAAAGACGGCCTGGCCTTATCACTGAGCAGTGATCTCTACCAGGCAACCAACCTTAGGGTAGTAAATCGCGAAGTAAATGATAGGGTGCAAAAAATCAAAATAAAATAATATATACAAATTAATAATAAATATATAAACAATCCCAAATATACATATATTATGCGAGCTAATGAAGAAGAATTGTTAAAAGAACTACTCTACTTTCATTTGATTTATAAATTGTTATTCATTTTTTTTATGATTTAAAATTCAGTTTTTTTTTATTATTATTACTTTATGTACAGGCTATGATTGACGAGTTTCTTGTGATATTCTTCTCGCCATACGCCTTCCCGAAGTCACGATAGAGTCTAACGATGAGCAAGTGCACGCCTTTAGTGCCTATGCTAATAAACGATTTTCATTTCATTTCATTTCATCGTAAATGAAGCCTCTATAAACTCGTGATACTTGTCATTGCAGAGCAGTGGGCCGATGCGCTGTAAGATATGCACTCGGAGATTTCAAACGTCCCGTCTGCTGAACGCGCACTCCGAATCACATTACACGAAGTACGCGTGTCAAATTTGCGACGAGACCTTCTATCGTAGATACAATTATTACAAGCACAACATGAAGTATCACACGCAGATTTACGAGTGTAAAGAGTGCGGGAAACGGTTCTGGTGAGTCTAAACTCTATGTAAGGGATTATTGAGAGCTGTCGTTAAATGGAGAGAAGAAACATAAATAAATGAAGTTTAAAGAACGTACACAGCTGCAGTTCTTATTAATTTCAGCAACTTGTATTATTTTCGTTATTTAGAGTGGATGTGATGCTATATAGAGTGTCCATACAATGGGAGTGGATAACCAACCAGTCAAGTAACTGGCGTTAAATGCAGCTTAAAATGTATTCAGTGTTTTAATAACTTTGAAATGAAACTCTAATATAGCTGGTTTATATTAATCCATAATTATTGTTACACGTGGGAGTGGTTGTGACCAGATAGATGGATTAATTTATTTTCTATTACTTTTGCAGGAGACGTACTGATTTCTATGAGCATTTTAAAGAGATGCATAAGTCCTTCATATGCGATTATTGCGGCAAATCTGTTAATGAGAAGCAAACTTTGATTAATCATATGAGGTGTGTATGTGTGTATGTACTAACAGTGGCCATACACAAATTATGTCATATGCAGTAATGCCCCGCTTTACGCGAAGGATACGTTCCGGAAAAAATGGCGTTAACTGAAATTCCCGCGACCATAGAGAAGTTGATGACTACATTATGTTTATACGCACTCTTTCGCGTAATGCGGGGCAATTGAGCGCGAAATTTGAATTTCGCGTTATATCGAAACCGCGCATAACGGGGACGTTACCTACCAGCAACTCGACGTCACTTTTTAACGAAAACGTACATCTTGGAAACGTGATATAATACGTGTTTCTTAAAATATTGCGGTGGAATAATTTCATTGTCCGTAATCGCTAACAAACTATCGTGTCCTCTCAGAGGGGACAGCCGAGTGCAAAGGGCTAAGAAGGTGGAGGGGGGGTCGAGGAAGTGTGATATTGTATGATGAATGTGTCACACAAGGAGGTCAAAAAATCATGACATTTGTGTGACGTAATTTATAGTTGGTCCTTAACTTGAGCAATTGATTATTTTTAAAGATTATTGTAACACAATAAACCAGCGGTTCTCAAACTTTTTTGGCGAAGGAAAAAGCCTTAATATAATTGTAAAAAACTGATTTATATGTGTTTATGAATAATCATATTGCAATGTAATATTTAGTTGGAATATTTAGATGTAACCTTAGGGAGATTCCCTTTGGTAGGTATTTTTTCTATATTATTTCTAGTGTTTTAATGATAGGGTCGTTACTGAATACAGGCCTTGGACTTGAGTGCATTGTATTGTTTGGAGCTTAGTTACTAATATAAGGAAAATTTCAGACGTCGCCATCTCTGCACGAAGACGTGCGATGTGTGCAAGAAGACGTTTTCCACTGTTCGCAACCTGCGCGCGCATTACCGCATGTACCACACGAAGTCTGAAGCCTATTGCGTTGAATGCGACTTGACTTTGCCCAATATTGAGCTTTATAAAAGGCATTTGAGAAGCAGTGTCAAACATCGTCCAAAGAAGAAACAGAGGTATGTACATTATATCTTTCTTGTGTATAACATGTACTGTTTTTTAAGTTTCGTAACGTTCCTTTTCCACGTGCGGTCCATTTGTTCTTGACCAACAGCCACAACCCTAGCGACGTTCGTGAACAAGCGACGTTTTCGCAGTTGCGCTGCCGTGCTGCGCGCACGCATGTGTAGTTCCGCGCAAGTCATTGTGTACAGGCATTAGACTCCAAGCAAGTAGTGTTAGTGTTTTCGTAATTTCGGTGGTTTATTAAACATTAGCTACGTTTAGACAAGTGCCGTGGTTTAAGAGAAGTCGACTTCAACTCAAGTTAGTCCTTTTACGCACATCCGTTACTTAGTTTCAGGCGTCTCCCCTTATGAGAGATCAACCAGTTCTAGTGTTACCTGCCCTGGCTAAATACAGACCAGACATCTAATCTTCTAGTCCTAACTAATTTAATAAGTAAAATATTTTTTACACGTTAGACGAATATCTTATAGATAATAAAGCTTGGACATAATCTATGCCATTTTATGTTTACCCGTAGGTATATAATAAGATGCTAATGCCCCTATACAGCAGCTATTCTTCTACATCATAGTAGATTTATTATATATTATTATGACATTAGTATGTAAGTGGACAATGCCAGTATACAGCAGCTAAATGAAATTGATAATTAATAAATTTATTTCATTTATATTTGTATTGATGAATAAAAGCGCTCTATTGAAGCCCATTTACTAAAAGTAAATAAATTAAAAAAAATATATATTAATATTTTATAAGATTTTGGTTATTTTATGTTTTAGTGAATTAAAATTAAGCGTAATTATCATTGTGTTTGATGTTGCGATGATATATCCCACGTTTGGGTTTCATTTCTATGTATTTTATGACTTCATTGAATGTCAGGTAAACGACTTAACGAGCTGTTTTTATTATTTTGTGTTTATTAGTTGTTTGTTGCTTTGTAAATGCCTTAACATCTGTTCGTCGGTTGATTGAATTCTTTGTTGTCGATAGTCATAAAATAATTTAACTATGGTATAGAATTTGTTTATTTATAAAGGCTACCTGCAAAATTACATTAAGGATTACTATTATATAAACTAAGTGAAATTTTAATTATAGGATAGGACGGCATGTTCAAAGTGATAGATAACACTTCTAATAAAAAAAAAGAACCAAATAGTTAGTTAATTAAAGATAGTTGGTATCGAGATGTTTCCGGTATTTTGGCTTGTAGGAAAAAGCGTCTATGTCAGTTCTTTTAAATAAATAATTGTATTGAAATATTGACTGGATCACAAACTTTACAATCGCTCTTTACAAATTAGTTATGACTCTAATTAAAATGATTTTGTGCTAAATATAAAGTTATAGATAGGAACCGTGATGAGTTTATCGAAATTAACTAAAGAGGTAAATTAATTGAAGCTGATCATCAATCCAAAGGATAAGGGAGATTTTAAACAATTAGAGTCTATGGTTTGTCTGCATACTGAGCCTAAACATGCAGCACTATTCACTGCGGTTATATCAACTGCTACTACTGAAGTTTGATAGCGAAGTCGAAAATTGGTCTACATTCAACGATGCATTCGTCGAGCTAGTGAACGAAAATAAAGTATTAAATATAATTCAATAAATTTATTGTGGAATTGTAAAAAATGATTTGATTATTAACGTTTCAAAAATAGCATCGCAATTTGACAAACTTTTGAAAAATATACAAGACCATTCTTCTCACTGAAATTGTGTTTTATTGTAGTGTTGGAACCTTGCCTTTTTCTTTCAGTCGGCGACTCCGAGGTTGAAAAACACTGCTCTAGACCAATCATTCTCAACCACTGTGCCACGAAATTCTAAAAGTGTGCCGACAAATATTAGATTTATAATAATGTTACTATTATTAAATAATATAATTTGAAATTTTCTTTGTGTGCCGCAACAAAAGTTTAGAACAAAGATTGAGAATCGCTGGTCTAGACTCTAGAGAACAATAGTTTTTTAATTAGAAATTCCCCTACGTGTTACAGCTTCCCTTGTCCGGAATGCGGCAAAGTGTACGCGCGTCGCTGCTCCATGAACTACCATTACACTTACGTGCATAAACAAGAGACCAAATTCAAATGCGAGCAGTGCGATAGAGTGAGTCTGGTTAATTGATTAGACGTAATATCGTGTGACGATTTGTTCACACCTCTACTGGAAGTTGGGCTATATGAAGTAAATTTTAATATCGATAAAAGCAACTATATCTTTTAAGTTTTTTTTGTATGTGAAGCTTTTGGTTCTGTTCTGATCTGGTTGGCTTCAAGTGTAAAACCAAATTTTGTTATATATGTAAGTTATGATTAGAGGGTAGTTATGTATATGAATTGTATAATGGCACGTTATTGTACATACCCTTGTGGCGGTCGATTCTACAAACCGAAACCGTTTTGACGTTAAGTCTGTCAGTGTCATCTTTCTTGTTTCTTCTGATCTTTTGATTGCCACAATCCATTGTGATAATTATATTTTTAATCCATTTTAATCTACAATATTATTTCACACAAGTTTCTCTAAACCCTATTGTCTAGTAGTCGTTAGCAAGCTCGATAAATGATCATACTCAAGAAGGACTTTTAGTTCCATAAAAAGTAGTCCAATATGGTTGTCAAAATCAAACATCATACTTGTCAAAATTAAGCCATGGATTAAGTTTTAATTAATTGTAATTGCAGTTCTTCCTGAACGGCTTCCGTCTGCGCACGCACAAGAAGGCCACGCATGACAAAATACCACCAGAGAAGACTAAAATGTGCACCATCTGCGGGAGGAGCTTCTCTGTGAGTATTCTAGTTTTGTTTATTACAGAATATCTATAATTTATATACACAAATTATTTATTTATTATATTATGTATCTATGTATATATTATACTATGTAGTAGTTTATTATTAATAGCATTTTAATATTATGATTCCGCCAGTGCGTTAAAAGTCGATAGTAGCACTGAGTATGGAATTTTGTTATTCACCAAGTAGAATTTTGACAATATAGCTCATAGTTTATTACAAACGTAATCTATATGATTTCTCAAAGTGATCATACCCAGGTGTCATGAAATACAAGGAAATTATCGCATGGTTTTCTCAGAAGGGTCAATGACCGCTTTGTGTTTATTATTTACATTATGACTGATATTTTTCATTTGTTTTTTCCAGACGAATCGCATATTGGAGAACCACATCCGGACCCACACTGGCGAGCGGCCGCACTCGTGTCCGCACTGCCCCGCGGCGTTCGCGCAACGGACGGCGATGAGAGTCCACATTAGGAATATCCATCTGAGAACTCAGTCGTGAAATTGACCCGACGGCGCGCGGTTACGGGTAACAAAACGCATTTTTCGTGTAGGTTTTTTCAAATCAAATTAGTATAACATACATAAAATAAATAAATTCTTTACGGCATGAAAAAATATTATCTAACAGCTAATCTTTGTCGGTGTGAACGGTGATATTCAGGGTGCAATGAAATGAAAATAATAATAATAAAATCTACACAAAATGTACATATTTATGAATGAAATTTATAAAATGAATTGAATAACTAAAAGAATTAAAAGATATTTTAAGATAAAATGATTGATCAGAAGATTTTTAAAAATACATACATATGGGGATGTCAAAATCAATTGATCATTTGTCAATGCGACACTCTGTTAGGGCACAACGGACTATTGCCAAATGGGACTATTGAGAAATAGTAAAAGTTTATTACATTAGTTATTGAATGTGTAGTCATGCGGAGATTTAGTTGATATTGATGCTGTCGACCGAGGCTGCGGTTATCAGCCGACATGTGCTTGGACTCCAGAAGCCAATGCTCCCCTTCGACCTTGTTTCCGTTTTCCTCGGCAACACCCCGCTGCGAAAGTCATCTTTAACTCTGTTATGAGGCTGATGAGTGAAATCTACTCACAAAAAGCCATCCATACCAGCGCAGCTTTTTAAACAAAATTGCGTCGCCTTCCTCCAATCACTCGCTACTAGGCGACCGCTGAGACAGGACGTGCGTCGCCTCAGTGTCTAGTGATCTGTGCTTGTGCTTGACCATCTGGCAGAGTCGTGAGTTGTTTTTATTGTTCTTTGATTGCTTATATATCTATTTATATATTTTATTTCCCTTTTTGCTCGATGACGTGATGGAGCCTCTTATTCAGTTTTTAGAAGTCGATAGATTTGGGTATCTAGTACCGCCCGCGCCTCCCGCCCTGTCTGCTGCGTCCTCAACTAAGAGACGTCGAGTCGGTTGGCTCACCTCCCCACTCAACAATGCCCTCGAGATGCTGAGGGTTTTGTTGAAATAGCCGCTGAAAACGCCATCAAAAGGACAGCGCGCAAGAAGCGGAAGGCTTCTAAGAGCTCTCCCTTCCTTCCTTCAAAGGCTCTTATCCAAAATTTCCCTTCCGCTCAAATACCTCGCCTCCTTTCCCGCCCGTTGTGACTAGACGTGTGCCGCATCAGTGCTTGTGTTTGTGGTGCTACTCTCTACGCAGACCCGTTGCTCCCTGTCATCTGGTAGGGAGTCGTGAGTCATTTTCTTTTTTCTTTTTTTAACTTTTATTATTTATTCATCTTATTTATTATTTACTCATTTATTTATTTAATATTTGTATTTATTTCCTTGTTTGGTGGATTGCTTCATCATGTCGCGAGACGTAATGGAGCCGTTCATCGAATTCCTTAAATTTATGGGCTTGGAGAAACTATTCTCAGTGTTCATGGAGGAGAGGTTTGGGATGGCGTCACTGGTCCCGTCCAGGTCTCCCTCTCCCACTCCCACTCCATCTACGTCCTCAACCAAGAGGACGCATACTTTGTCCCCGTCCCCCACCTCATCCGACGTTTTATTGAAGTCAAAAAGGGCAGAGCGGAAGAAGCGAAAGGCTTCAAAAAGCTGTGCCCCAATCACCCACCTCGACTCACCCTCTAGTCCCGTTAACCCTCAGGACTCCCTGCCTATCCCCTCGCTGATGGGCATAACCATCACGAACCCAGTGATGTCAAACCCCCCCCCCCCCACTCAATTCCCCCTCTCTTCCGGACACCCCTCTGAGGAGATCAAGGAGGACCTAGTAGCACAGGGGACCCAAAGTCCAAGAAGGCCTATAATGTCGTTACAGTTATAGTGCATGGCTCGCCGGCTGGTAAAGCCATCTTTAACATTAAAACAGCTGTGGGCCTCCACGTTAAAGTTCAGACTCTCCACAAGTGTATGGTTAATACCATTGCCATGCAGATCCGCACTGTGTGAAATGCCCACTCTCTCATCTCACTTCTGATTGCCTCCGCCCTAAGAACGCGTCTACACATTCCATCATATCACGCTCATTCATCACACGCTCATCTCCCTTTCTTCTGATCAGTGTTTTCAAAATGCTGAGTGATTAGTAGGCGCTAAAAGCACCATTAAAAAGATGGAGAGAAAGAAGCGTAAGGCATCCTAAAACGTCTTCGCTCGCCACTCGTGCAGAGTGGACGTGTGACCCCTGCCTACAGAATTCTCTACGTTGCGTATCGCACCGCGCTTCGCAACCCGTTCATCCTTTGAGCGTTCCGGAAATTGGTGCTAGTAGTGAGTGACAGACATCAACCAACGAGTAAGTCCTTACCAACGACCCGCCTTTCTTCTTTCCGCCGGAAAGATGAGCCCCTAATACACTAATATCATGTTCATGACCGGTTCTCAGAGTCCATCCACCACTAACCAAATCCCCGCCCCGCGTCCATATCGAAACGATCGCTCAGGCGTTCGTCCGACTCGGACTCGGACTCCACCCTGACCTCCGATTCGTCCGCCTCTTGGCAGACCGCCAAGGGGAGGCCGAAGAAATCCTCCCCCAAACCAAAACCCTCGTCCTTCTCCCCGGCCTCTCCGGAACCCGCCACCTCAAGCCCTTCCAAGAATCCCCCAAAGATTCTGCCCTCCTCACCCGTCCCTCCGACCGCCACTACCCGGCAAAATCCAATCTCTCCCGCAGCCCCCGCCGCAGCCAAACCCCCTACCCCCCCTCGCCAAAAACCTCCTCCCCCGATTTTCTTGAGGGATAAAGCGAAGTGGACCGAAGTGCAACGAATTTGCACTTCAAACTCAATCGACATAAGCACTAGTACCGTGCATGCGATCAAAATCAACGTCCGCTCGAGCTTCGACCACCAGAAGCTCACTAAGATCTTAGCAGACCGAGGATACGGGTATCACGCGTACGCCCTCGAGGACGAAAAGTCTCTCAAGATTATAGTCCGTAACCTCCCTCCCTCCGTCCATAACCCCTGAGGAAATCAAAAGTGACCTCAGATCCCAAAACTTCCTAGTCCTCGAAGTCCAACGCATGTTCAACAGCAGGCGTAACCCTTTCAACCTCGTATCCGTGTTCCTCGACCGCACCCCGCCCGAGAAAACCATCTTCAACATTTTGAGCTCCATTATGATGCTACGAAAGAAGAGCCGCCCCGGCAAGTGTCATAGATGCCAACTCTATGGCCATAGCCCTCATTTTTGCAGAGCCACCCCCCGCTGCGCATCAAATGTTTGGCGCAGCATACAACCTCTGAGTGTCCCAGACCCAGACTCCTTTCCTTTGTGATAATGAAGGCCATCCCGCCAACTACCGCGGCTGTCCCAGAGCCCCAAAACCCGCTCCGAAATCCCAGTACGGCAACCATCAGCTGCCAGCCGGATTCATCTCCGCCCCCCTCCCGCCTATCAATCCCTGGTTCCGCAAACCTTCTATGCCCCCTCTAACCCCATCTCCGGTACCCACCAAAACCACCCCCAGACCAACCCCCTGTCCTGCATCCCACTCTACTCCTCGTGCTACTGTCCCTGCCCCAACCCGATCCAAGCTCCTCTCCCTGCCCACCCTCGCTGCCGCCCTGAAATCCTCCTTCACCGATGACCTTGAACACATCAAAAAAGTGATGCAGCTCATCGACATCGATGAGATCTCCATCCTAGCGTCAAAGTTGCGCAACCGATAACGACAACGACACCCATGCTGAACAATCTAAAAAAGACCTCATGGTTGTAAACGCCAAGAGTCCCAATACAAGCACAGACTGGAACTGCCGCACAACCAACGCAACATCCTCCTTCGACTGGACATCAACTAGACTTTGACATAACATCAATCTACACATTTCTAATTTCACCAGACAAGGATCGGGACATCTTTGACATAGACCTCCTAGAGAACTGTTTTGCTTCCATAGAAACCCTCGACAGCATACACTCTGACCACACACCACATAAACCTTCACCCAGAAACACATGGCGCTCCAAAAACCGCGCACTTCGTAGGCTCCACTCTTCGCTCACCACTCGTGCGGGGTGGACGTATCTCGCGCCCACCGCTGCACCCTCGCCGCCTACCTGCCGAATTCTCGGAAGTTCGCCGCGCCGCGCGCCGCCTACGGTCGTGACCCGCTCAACCGCTTGAGCATTGGTGGACAAGTGACAGTGACGGACACCGACCAACGACGAGTAAGTCTCCCAACGAACTACCTTTCTCCCTGCCGCTAGGCAGGGAAGCTCCTTTTACTATCTCGTCCTACTACACCATGGCCTCCTTGGAGTTAGCGCTCCAGTTTATCCGGGACGCCGGTCTTTATGACCGGTTCTCGGAGTCGATCCTCCAACCCAACCCACGCCCCGCGTCCGTGTCGAAACGAGCGCTGAGGCGCTCGTCCGACTCGGACACAGATTCCACCCTGACCTCCGACTCGTCCGCCTCTTGGCAGACCGCCAAGAGGAGGACGAAGAAATCCTCCCCCAAACAAAAACCCGCATCCTTCTCCCCGGCCTCTCCGGAACCCGCAACCTCAAGCCCTTCTAAGAATCCTCCAAAGATTCTGCCTTCCTCACCCGTCCCCCCGACCGCCGCCGCCGTCACCCGGCAAGCCCCAACCTCTTCCGCAGCCCCCGCCGCAGCCCAACCCCCTACCCTCCCTCGCCAAAAACCGCCACCTCCAATTTTCCTGAGGGACAAAACGAAGTGGACCGAAGTGCAACGAGTTTGCACTTCAAACTCAATAAATATTGAAGTGAGCACTAACACCGTGCACGCTATCAAGATCAGCATCCGCTCGAGCTTCGACCACCGGAAGCTCACCAAAATCCTAACAGACCGAGGGTACGGGTACCACACCTACGCCCTCGAGGACGAAAAGTCCCTTAAGGTTATAATACGTAACCTCCCTCCCTCCATAACCCCTGAGGAAATCAAAGAGGACCTCAGATCCCAACACTTCCCTGTCCGTGAAGTCCAACGCCTGTTTAACAACAGGCGTATCCCGTTTAACCTGGTCTCCGTCTTCCTCGACCACACCCCGGCCGGGAAGGCAATCTTCAATACCTTGAACTCCGTAATGGGGCTCAAGGTAACCGTGGAAACACCACGGAAGAAGAGCCGCCCCGGCCAGTGCCATAGGTGTCAACTCTATGGCCACAGCTCGCACTTCTGCCGAGCCACTCCCCGCTGCGTCAAATGCTTGGCGCAGCATCGAGCAGCCACAAATCCATCACTATCGCCTCCATCTACAATCCTCCAACGAAACCCATCCTAGCCCAGGACCTCACCTCTCTGTTTGCTCTTGGCGACGCCGTCGTCCTAGCCGGCGACTTCAATAGCAAACACAGAGACTGGAACTGCCTCACGACCAACACCAACGGCGGCACCCTCCTCAAACTGTCTGAACAACTTGACTTCGACATCATCTCTCCCACCCAACCCACCCGCTTCCCCGACAGCGCCAACCAGAGACCTGACATCCTCGACATAGTCCTCCTAAAGGGCGTCCCCCTTCGCCTGGAATCCATTGAAACCATAGACGCCCTTGATTCCGACCACAGACCCATCCTTTTCACCCTCGGACCCCCCTCTCCCAACATCCAGAACTCCGTCACCACCACCGACTGGACCAAGGTCTCCGAAATACTCAAAAGTACTGTAACACCTAAGTACATGGACACCAAAATCGAGACTCCCACAGACGCTGACCACACCATCGACAACCTCACCACCGACCTACAACAGACACTTGCCTCAGCCACCGTCACCAAACCCCCACCTAAAAACGGCTGGCGTCTCCCCCCAGACATCCTAGACCTCATCCGCTCCAAAAACCGCGCCCTCCGCATCCACCGCCACCGTCCCTCCGACGAAAATCGCGCCTCCGCTAGAGAGCTCCAACGCCTGGTCAAAACCAAAATCAAAGAACACCGCGACTCCCAGTGGAGTGACCTTATGTCTGAAATCTCCCCCTCTCATACAGCTTACTGGAGAGTCGCTAAAGCTCTAAAGGCCGATCAAGTCACCCTCTCCCCACCCCTCGTCCGTCCCGACAAATCCCTCGCCTTCGACGATGACGAAAAGGCTGAATGCTTCGCTGACACCTTAGAAGCTCAGTTCACCGTGAGTAATCAGGCACTCGATCTCACGCACGTCGCTACCGTTGAAAGCGAATCCTCCGCTAAACTCTCCCTGCCCCTCGACGGTCCCACCCTAGAACCAGTCACGGCTGGTGAACTCCACTCCCACATCAAACATTTCAAATCCAAATCCGCTCCCGGTCCCGACCAAATCAGCAACAGGATTTCGCCATCCTTCCCGTCCAAAGAGCCGTCAACATCTTAGGCCAATGGTTCCGGAAATGGCGTATCGATGTCAACCCCCAGAAAAGTGCCGCCATCCTTTTCTCCCGAAAAAACCCTAGATCCCTAGCTCCCGTCACCCTCCACGACACACCTATCCCCTGGTCGAAAACCACCAAGTACCTTGGTGTCATTCTCGACCGAAAACTTTCCTTCCGACCTCATGTCAAGCGAACGAAAGCTAAGGCTGCCTTCTACCTATTCAGACTGAGTAGTATGATAGGCAAAATTAGCAAAATGTCTCTTCGCAATAAACTTACCATCTATAAGACATGCATCCGGCCCGTCCTCACCTATGCTAGTCAGACATACATTCACCGACGACCAAGACTTGCAAAACAGCTGCAAGTCACACAATCTAGGTTCCTTCGTAAGGCAACCGGCTGTCCGTTCTATATCCGGAACAGTGACCTACACCGCGACCTCGACTTAGAAACCCTTCCGGAACGCGTAGTTCCAGCTTAAAAAAAAAAAAAAAAAAAAAAAATTGTGGACCATTATTGTGCGGCGACGTGTCCTACCCCGTCATTAGGGCGTCGCTTAACTTTCCAGCTGTGAACGTGTGCGTGCCAGATTGAAGAGTTCACGTCTCATTTATTTATCTTTTTAATAAATGTTATAAAGTCTCTTTATTGTTCTTTTGTTATACTACGATCCACATTGAAAGGTTATAAGCTATTGGATGTTATTATTATACGTGTTTAACATCGCTTTGGTGAATTTATGTGCAATTATTATTGTACATTTTTAATAGTGGAAGGTAGATAGGCGAATATTTATATCACAATATTGTACAAGTATTGTAGGCTTAAATTAATAGATTTTTGCATTACTTTCGCGTTTATTTTGTTTCCGAATCTCAGAATAATTTTAGTCATCGTGGAGGCGAAAAAAATGCATTAAATTGTTCCAATTTATATTATCTCGTTCGCATAAAACTTCGTAAAGTATTGTTAAGGGTTTTCAAATATAATATCCTATTAAGTAGGTAGATAGGTACCATATTATGGTTAGGAAACGTTTGCATAATCTATCGTCATAATTTCAGCATTCATATTTCTTCTTGTTTGCCCATTAGTAGGTACGATTACTCCCAAATGGACTATAAGATAAAGTTTTCTCTATGAGCACATGATTAGTGGATCTTAGTTTATCACGCACGACAAAGTAAGTGTATTCAGTGTAATTTGTAACAAAATTTCGTTGAATAAAATTTAAATAAAATTCAAACTATTCTAAACACTGGTTTTTACAATACGAAAGAGATAAAATTGTAAATTTATTTCTTTGCAAAGTGGTCGCTCTCTTAAAGCTCCCGCAGGAAGGCGCTGCGATGGGAGGCCGCAGTCCCTCTGTTCAATATGAATATTAAATACCACCACATGCCCTCTTTGCGTGCACCGCAAACGATGTTCAAATCTCTAATTTTATGGATCGTATTATCGCTTGTAGAAACCCACTCAGCCTATGTTTTAATGACATCTTATCTTGTAGAACTTGGAACGATACGCGATGGTGACCGACTTTTCAAGTGTTCACTAATGTTTATTTATATGTAAATTTGGTATTCTCTAAAGGGAAAAGTTATAAAATTTTATATAATAACTCTACAATATATCAATTTAGGTAATAAAAAATAGTACATATGTACAAGAATTAGTTTAGAAATTTTAAAGACCGGCAGCTATAAAAGTTTCGAAACGTCGGATTCAAATAATAGAAAGTAAAGTAAAAAGTCTAAATGCTTTAAACAAATAATAATTTGAATAGGCGATCGATATAATAAAGCTTAAAAAGAAGTGATATAAACATTTATAGTCAAAATTACTTCGACGGGACAAGAATAATTGTCAGAAACGAGTAAGTAAAGTTCGCTCGAGGCTTAATTTACTTTATCTTTATCAAATTCACAAATATGAGCCTAAGCTGTGTTTGAACATCACAAACTTAATTAAGGCAGTCGGTTTACCTTATCCAAGTATTGCCGCGTCAAAATGCTCCAAGTTTCGAGAAGTTATCTCTAAAGTTCGGCAATCTACCTCGTAGGTCGGGCCAATCTCTCTGTAAATGGCTCTCTAAGTAGCCCAAAGCAGTCTCGGCTCCACTACAACTCTCCGAACACTGTTATGAAAATCCTTTCAACATAATGAGAAATAACGGCTGAGGCCCGCAGTCTGTGACAAATCCTATCAATACAAACTTCTCGTCTTACTGCTAACAATACCATCGTTCCACTAAACACTTAACGAATTCCTTCCTTTTGGGTTTCTGATATTTACTACTTATATTATTATTTTTAACGTAATAAAAATCCTTTTGTTATGTTGTATGCTAGAAAATCAAGTTAAACAACGATTTAATGCTGCAATTGAAAATGTTTTGACATTTCATGCAACTGGGAAATAATTTAAAAGCTTTTGACAGCACGTGCTATCAAACCACAAATTTTAAAATGCAATCTTTGTAGTTGTAGAGATTAATGGCCAAAACGTTCTCCGCAGTGACATTGCCAAAAATTCTCTGATTTCGCATCGCACATATGTTTATACGAACAAAGACTGTGCAGAATTTGCTTCATTAACGCGGTGAAAATTAGCGTGCGTGCGTTTTGAAGCGGTTCCAGAGGGCAGTCGGTCATATGCCAATCATTGTGTGGACGGTCACTGAATTAATAAGACGTTAGTGATAAATAAAAGTGACGACAATACCAACTTAAAATGTAAACTTATTCTGTTTGTAAATACATACTCGTATAAATATGTTATGTATGTATGATACTAAAACCTAATCCACACTAGTTGTAGTTATTTTTTGCTAACATTAATGATAATTTATACATAATAAAAGAGAAAAACAGACACGTTGTCGTGATTTCGGTGCCCATATTTGCATGCTTAAGTGTAGATAAGGGGGTTGTTTTTAACCCCCCTCTGGAACCACCCGCCTCCGGTCGTCGCGCCGGTTGAGGGCTGCGGTGCGATGCCGGTGGCGTTTGTGGTGGCGAATCGAATTAGGTCGGGAGCGCGATGGTATCAGCATCGGGTTGCACCGCACCGTCCACCACTGCTGCAGATAAACGACGTTCATTTGCTTATTGCTCTCGGCTTGATGACAACATTCCTCGTTACTAATGGAATTATTCCAAGATTTAGTTTTGTGATTATGATCTAAATGCCTATATCTAATGTCTAAGTTATGGTTCTAGATATTAACTTATTATTGATGTTATGAATTCATAGTTATAAATTTAAAATATTAAAAATGTCATTTAAAGATTAAACTCAGCTGTTATGGATTTACGAGTTCAAATTATTATTTCCTTCTTTTCTCGTTTCTTATAAGCATTTATTTCGCAAACCGTACATCACTTACTTGAAAGCTTGACTACAACACAATAAAAGCTATTGAAGGACATGAAACTGGAAATGTCAGTCAGTCCGTGATTGCTTTCGAAGATAACGTCAAAGCTACGTACAGCCGGAAGGGAAGATTTTTTCTTTTGGCTGACTTTTTTATGCCCTAAGTTTTTCAATAACTCAATAATAGCGATTTATATTATAATATATTAATATAATCAATTGATTTGAACATCAAGTTCATGTTTATTGTTATTAATTTAAATTTAATAATTTTATTTCCTTTATATGACACATATCATAGTCTCGTGTGCATCCGTACTAGGTAAACATGTGTGTATTATTGTGTGACAGTTTTTGCCATAAACATATTAAGCAAACTTTTTTTAGTATCTGTTCATTATATTGGAATAAATTTTCGCATTTATTTTAATATTTAATTGAAGTAAAATGAACATTAGAAAAATACTTGTTTATTAAATTTAGCTCATCTGCAGCAAGTTTTCATAACCGGATGGCAGTTCCGTGACGCCATGAATTAGTAGCGACCTCATTAACCCACATAAGCCCTCTACCCTCAACTTAGATCACTATGGCATTAACAATTAAATGAATCACTCTCAAGGCGCTGCTGTGTTTCACGTTGCCTATCACCCACTCTATAATTTGTTTAATTTAAAAATTATATTAAGTCTAAAATTGCTTGGCATAATATTATTTAATTGTATAACTAGAAGAGTGGTTGTGTTAAACGCTACTTACAGTATCCAAGGGTTTACGAGTAACCATTTAGGTACTTTTAATTCGTTCATTACTGTGGTACGTTTTGCACAGAGCGGAAGACTACGAAATATAATTGAAACAATGCAATGAAAACAATGTTTCTATGATTATTATTATTTTTTCTTAATTGAAAATTTTCGTAATTACGTTGAATAAATATTTTTGTTTTTACGAGATGATCGTTAAGGTTTTTATTTCAGGCTATAAAATTGATACAGCCTGTTTAAATTTCATGGTTCCCTACTCGGTTATGTAAGGCTTATTATATAAGGTTATTTCAACAATACATTATTATTAAAACACCGATTTTAATAATATGAATAAAATAATAAATTATGTTTAACCATAATAGTCTGTAAAAGATAAGATAAAATATATGTATAATAGATAACTATTTCTTCTCTAAGTAGCTTCGTGCGGCAATAAAAACCAGGACGGTATTTCCTCGGCCCAGTTGGCTTTCGGCTTGTAGGCGTTGGACTGTAAGCCCTATCTCGGAATGTGTCGCGCCAAGCGAGTTCTGGTGTGGTCATAAACTGCACACATTATAGCCCACTCGGCGCCGCCTCGCCAACTCCTAGGTGAGAACTTAGAACTTATCCCTCATTGAATTCCTTACGAGTCTTTATTGCTCGCACCCTATAAATACAATACTAAATTATTCAATTAGCTATTGCGATGTTCTGCATAATATTCGAGAAATTAGATATGTTAAGAGCCTCGCCTTATCAATCGTAAATAGAGAACCATTTTCATAATTTACATGGCGTGAACCAATTAAGTCGCATCATTTTGCAAATGGCATACTGGTTTGCTAATTGAGCAGTCTTATTACATAATATGCCTTGAATAAAATAACAGTTGGATTGTATTTTATTGTTATAAAGATAGGATACAATGTTGGCTTATAATTATGAAGTTTAATTGCTAACGCTTAGCTCTAACTTCGACAAATTATGTATAAATCTGTTAATAATGCAAAAAATAATGCCCAAAACTTCAATACTCTCTCTCGAATTTTTGAAGATGGAATAATAAATAATAACGAACTTTACAGTTAGTATCTTGCTTCTCTCAAGTTGGCATAAGAGTTTTTTCTAATTGGCGAAGGGGTGCGTGGGATATAAAAGCACCACTGCAAAGCCTTTCCTTTATGCAGGGGTTGTAAAGTACTGACTGAGTTTATGATATAGGCAACATTTGTCCATGTTGACGCGTTTGTATAAAGAATGCAAATGCCACAACGCAATTTATTTAAACTCTGTTTTGCTTTTTAGAAAGAATTTCTTTTACTACCTCGAAACATCGATAAATAAAAACGGTTTTTAATAAAAGCGCTGCGTCCGACCACCGGTTTGAGCACAGCGGCATATTGCATCCGTGCAATATAAATTCGCTAATATGCCTGAACTCGCACGATAAAGCCTAAAATCGCACAAGTTATTTTACTACCGAAATAATTCTTCGGATTTTTGACAGCGCAATCGAAGTTTGCCGCTAGGCTCGGCGCCGGGGCTTAATTAAGAGCTGGCTCGTATTGAAGTTTCACACCGGAGAATTGCCTGTTACTTTATGCTGCTACACGCTAACTTTATTGATACCTAACCTCCTGAATAACTTAAGCACCAACAATGTAAGTTTGAAGAAAACTTTATTATAATATAATTATGCTTTTCAACTTCTTCGGTTTATACTTATTAAATAGTACTAAAACATTGTATAAGACCCTTTTAATATAAAAAGACCCGAAGTCTTTATCACCTGTCCAAACCTAGTGTCCGGCTGATTCTAACGAGCTCATTGGAAATTCAAATAGGGCCTGAACCGCCGCACCCTCTAATCAATAATATTACATGTACGTGCTTCCTGAAACGGGGTGCCTTGCTTCAAGGAGCGGCAGATTGAATAGTGTGGATGTGGTCGGTAATCAACACCTTTGAGACCCAAAAGTGTTACATGTGATGTGAAACTAATCATATATACTTATGAATTTAAATCCATATTTTATATTCTAAATAAATGATTGATTATAATGTTTATCAATCATTGAGTTAAAACAAGTTCAAATAAAGTTGCTAACAAATTGTATTGCCTCATTTCCAATTGAATACAATTTTAACTTTTAAATCGCTTATAAAGTTGTGTCCACATTCTACTACCGTTTGAAAATTTGAGCGCTGGATGGGAAGAAAATTGCACTAACTAATGACCGTATCGCTGCTTGAATACAAATCCAGGTCTTTCAGCACATAGATGTCGGCTGGCTGGCCTATTACTGCCGTATTAGACTCGGTAAATTGAAACGCTGTTATGATTTATAGTTAAGACTTCACGAACCAGTATTACGGTCAGCTTCTTTCAAGAACGTGACGTGGAATATAATACTTTATTGCGTGTAGATATAATATTATATTTACAACGATTAATCTATTAGTTGTGTAGAAAAACTTGAAAAATAATTTATATAGGTACCTATAACACGAATTAAAGGCGACTTAAGAGCGACCGTGGCTCAGTGGTTGAAGAACAGTTGAAGGTGGACCTACAATGAGACACGTGATCATTAAATAATATTCAGTAAACCGCAGGCTAAAAATTATTATATATTACCTTTGCGATATAAAATCGGGCGAAATGTCACATGCCAAATTACTATAAAAAAACGTTTATAAGTAAAAAAATGAGTTAAATTGGAAATGCGTTTTCATGTGTAGGCAGTTAACTGAACCTCACTATAAAGTTACAAGCGTCTAGTGTCACCGCCAACGTAACCAGCAAATGTTTGCATATGTGAATTGTGCATTCGCGGTTCTACGGCCTGATATGAACGAATAACAGTTGTGCAACGTACCGCATCTCAATCGGTGCTATTATTAAAATATTTTGTTACTTTCTATTTTCAGTCGTTAAAGGATTCAATATCTAATGTCTTAACGTAAAATCAGTATTTCAGGCGAAAATTAAATACTAATTTGCTAATATCGATTATTGATTACTAGTATGTAGTAGGTAATAGGATTATATTTGCCATTGTGAGCTGTAATGTATATTAATTATTAATTAGGTATTTTACAATAATCCGAACAATCAGAATGTTTGCATATATTTTCATAAAGCACTAAACTTTTACAAAATGTCACATCAATTGTATGATATCCATGTACCTATTACGATTTTTGAAGTGAAACTTCTTTAGAGATCGCGATTTTTGGTGGATGAAGGAAGGGGGGGGGGGGGGTATATCGGCTTTTTTGGCTGTATCTCCGAAAGTAGACTTCCGATATAGTTCGTGTAAACTGCAATGTTGATCAAAATCATGAGCTCTTTCAGCATCTGAAATTTTTTCAGGAATTTTTTTCAGGATTTTTTAAAATTTTTTTTTAATGATTTTGGATGGTGAAATGGGGGGGTGGGGGGGGGGGGGGGGGGGAATTTTTTTCAGGAACCGAAATTTTTTTTTTCCGTATTCTATTTTAAAAAACTAATCTATGTAAAAGTCAAGAGGCCGTTCGCGGCCGGCTCCGAAGGCACCCCACTAAAAAAAAATGAAAATAAAATTAAAATATGGAACTTGAGCAATAAATTATGTAACATATGTTAAATAAAATATCTTTTAAAATTAATCAAAATACTTTCATTTTTAAACGAATAAACTTTGTAATTATCCTACCCTTGGTATATATATTCATCTCATTCTTTTCTCGATTTAGGATATGTCCACACAAGACACGAGAGTATTTTGTTATCGTTTTTTAAAACTTTCTTTATATATTTTCATCACCCATAAGTTCGTTTTAAATTCTAGTAAAAATTTCCCTCCTTTACTAAAGCTATGTTTGAATTGACTGATTGAGACTTGGTTATTTTTGGGTGAAGATGTAAATTTCCAATTTACTTTGATAAACAAATTACTATTATTAAATTTGACAGTATCTGATGTACACAGTTCAAGAAGAACATGCAACATAAAAAAGTCGGCTTGAATATGCATCACCTAATTTGATAAGATATACACACTCCTTCCACACTTGTAAGCTAGTCTCAGCGGGTATTACCTATACTTACACCTCAGGACGACGGATAGCTTTAATTACCATTTGCATGCCACTATTTGATAGACATGATGGACACATGACGGACAATGATGTAATTATTTAGGTTACTTAAAAAAACTTTTTGTAACCATAAAAGTATAAGCCAAATAAATATTTTATAACAAAATTACTCGTTGAAAAGGTCGTGATATTTACAATTCTTTATGTGAATTTCATTTACATACCGAAATAACTGAATAAGTGACTGAGCTGCTCTACCTTTCACGAATATAATATTGTATGAGTTGTTCAACGAGTTGAAAAATAAAGGTCTGTTTTCTTCATAGTTCATTGAAAATGAGCTCTCTCTGTGAAAAATACGAAAGGCGTTCATCCTAGCGCATGATAAACACAGATGTTCATTATGCATATTATTATATATCCAAATGATATGTTATTGTTTCGTTTTATTGTAACTGAGTCGAGTAACGATAGGTAATACTTAGTTATTAGTTCATTCTATAATAAAAAAAGTCTGCTATGTTAACCTTGACGGGACACACTCGTCCCGTCGACAAACTATATGATATAGGTATAATATAGTCACACTACTACTCCTACCTATGCAACACATGGACTACATATTCATCATTATCAGACTACACTCTAGCTTAAAAATAGGAGAATGCGGTTACCTAAAATAAAACTTTAACAATGATTTTAGTAATTAGTAAGCAAGTCAATGTCTGGAAACCTCTACAATTAGAAAATCAATGTCAGAACAAAGTAAAAGCTTTAATATATAATTATAAACTCTGGCTCTTTGGTGAAGTACAAAAGTTTCTTTGTTAAAGAAACAAAGGTTAATACCTTCTAAAAGAATCCAAGCAAGAGAGAGCGCGTTTCAATCAGTATAAGTTGTTCTCTATTTTCTTTTTATTGTCGATCATCTCCAACAAATAAATCGGCGATCCACTCTGAAGGCTGACGATCCTTCGCGGGACCCGCCCTGATATCGGGGTTCTTATCTAAACATTGACAGAAAGGCTTAAACGAGATCACTTTCAGTCGTAGCACCCCTCGTTCTTATTACAGACAGACCCAATAAATTGATTCAAGATAAACACTGATGCTTTTCCTACCTACTCAATTCTATTCATGACCTTTAAACCTACTTAAATATAGGACAGTTATTTAATACGTAATACATGTATTAAATACGTCTCTGTATGTGTGAGTGTAGAGGAAAATTTTAGCTCATAAATTTGCTTAGTTCGAAATATGTAATAACATATGTAGTTTCTATGCCAGTTACATTAAGCTTACTAGAAATTATACTAGAGAAGATAGGTCAAACAAAATCTGTGCGAAAGTTTTTATTAAAGTTTTTATAGATAATGCGTAAACTAGAGATAGGATATAGTAACATCTCCTAGATATTATGAAATAATAAATAAAAAGATTCAAATATATTACCAAATATATTTACAACATTATTTTAGGTATGTAAATATTGATCCGAAGGATGAAACTTCGTACACTAATAATTTTGTCTGTAGTTCTTCTCTAATACCTCAATAGCCAGCAACAACAATACGCGAAATAGCACTATCAATTTGTCGGACAACCTGCTTAGTTATGAGCCGAGGCTTATTGCGGTGCTTCTACAAGTGTCTAGGGTAGCTGTGAGCTGTTATTACTCGGAAATTTATGGGGTGAATTGCGGTACGTTCCACGTTAGCTGTAAACAACAATATAGATCTTAACCATGTTTTAGCAACACTGGCCTAAAGTGACAAGGGAAATGGAAAGAAATCTAAGCACTATATGAAATTTTATCGCTGCAATTTCTCGACTTAGCTGCGTTTTATTTGTACCTCCGAGGATTTGCTGTGATTTCTTACGTAGAATTTCTTAGGTCGTTTTTGTAAGTGTTTCAAAAATCGCTGACGCTAACGAAAGACAGAATCCTTATTACTAAGTTGTCGTTGGTACTAATAAATATGTAATGTTATTTGAAATAAAAACTGGTCCTTGCTGTTTATATCTATAGATAATAAATTCATTATAATAACACTTTATAACACTAATTTTAAAATACAGCAACATTGTATGAATATTAAACAATACCTGACCATATAATTTGGTTTTGTGTTACTGTATAATTTCCCCAGGTACCATGAGATCGTCTGAACCATCCCTACCTTGGAAATATATCTTGTTTATAATTTAATGTTGCAAGAATTATTTTAAATTAAGTAGGTGTTTATGAAATTAAAATTTAATTAGCCCCTAATGACGTACAGTATTAAAACATTCCGTACTAGCAATACGAATGTTATATAATATTATTGAAACGAAGTTCGATGAATTTTAAATTTTGTAAGGGATTTTATTGATTGTCATATACCTACGCATTACGTTCAGCGCACACTTAAAAATCGGAATACAGTATAACTTCTTCGTCTTTATTATAAAATGGCTTATAAAATAAAAAGTTAGTTTTCAACAAGCAACAGCGGTTGACTTATTCTGCTTTCGCTGCAATATATCGAATTCTTAGCCTATTCCAGATTTAAAAACGAAGGGGTTAGCACATGAGAAAAGCAATAGACATAGAAGCTGGTTTCTGCCTACCTTGGGAAAAGTTAGTAGTTTATGTGTGCGTATGTAGGTATTTGTATGTGTGTGTGTGTGTGTGTGTGTGTGTGTGTGTGTGTGTGTGTGTGTGTGTGTGTGTGTGTGTGTGTGTGTGTGTGTGTGTGTGTGTGTGTGTGTGTGTGTGTGTGTGTGTGTGTGTGTTTGTTTCATATATTATATGCAATGTATGACACCGTGTGTGTGGGCTGACATATGTAAAGTGATTGGCTCGTAAGGTTAGTTTAGGTAGCTTTACCAGATCATTACTGATATGCCAATGAAACTTGCGGTTTGAAAACGGCCTTCTGGCTGTTATTAATTGCTGCACGAACAAAAGCAAATGACTTGGTAGAGGTGATCCTAGGAGGGTCGACGTTATCCATTCAACCGGTGCAGACGTCCGCGCGAAAGAGAAATGTTCATTCACGATAGGAGAATTTATGACTTTGATTTACGCGGGACTTTTCACGTGCTAGTTTCGATTCTGACTGAGCTTCTCCATAAATAGAGAAGGGTCCATCGCTTGACGTTTTCGATAACTGTTATTATTGTATATTATGAACATTTCATTTTCCATAATGCCATTTTTATTGTGACGGAAAAGTGTTTTCGTTTTAAAGGAAATAAAAGAGTAAAAGCAAAATGCATGAGATTATTGTGAGATATGTACAGGCAAAGAATCAGATCAAAATGGCGTGCATCGTGTGTCGTTGTGGCAACCCCCAGTTAGGTAGTTTTATCTCGCACAATTTCAATTTTTCATCTGCAGCTGTCAGCACCGCGGTGGCAGATAAGTAACGTTCGCGTTCGCTCGGCACAAAACTTTGTTACCCGACAGTTTGTTCGCTCTACTTCGTTTTATAAACTTTTTGTACGAGACACCTATTCGTTATCAATAATTCAACTTTCCGCTTACGGTCTAATAAGCACTGATTTACATAATAGCATAGCATATAGCGAATTTAATGTATTTTAAGAATTCACGATTTATTTACAAAAATATTTGGTCCCGTTGTTCCTGTAGGTGATCTCCTAGAGGACCTCCACAAAAAGGTGTCTGGCGGTGAGGAAGATATCTCTGATCCAAATTATCTGAAATAAAAAAAAACCAAAAGATTTGTTTTTCGGATAGATGAATACAGGTAATGATCGAAGGTATAGTCAAAATTTTGATTTTTGACAAAATGGCGGCTTCCCAAAGAAAAAAATCGTTTTTTTCAAGAAAATTTACAGTTTAAAGTGGCTTAAAAAATAGAAATTATTGTCAGAAACCTTATTCCTTCGATCATTACCTGATACAAATATCTAAGAAGATTGTGTGAAAATTTCAAGCCGATCGGTCCAGCCGTTTCGGAGAAATTTTCCTCACCGACTTTGAAAACAGCGTTTCGAGAAAAACGCGTTTAAAGTTTTGGGAACCATTTAAACTAAGTTAAAAAAATTTTTTTCCAACTTACATCGAGTCATCTATTCCAGGGCCATCAGAAGAACCCTCTGCTTCATCGTTTGCTTCTAAAAAAGCCAACTGTTGCTGTCCACGTGACATTCTCCCCTCGCGCGTGCTCTCTTGCGCTCTTGCGCCAGAAATCGAGATGCGCTCTGCGTCCTCTTTTTCTACGTAGGCATGGGCATTAGGCCCAAGTGATAGTCCCAGTGCGTTCATGAAATATAGAAGAGATGTTTTTCCTTCATTGAATATGCCGGCAGCCAGATAAGCAGCAATTTCAACAATCTTAAAGCCACAGGAGCCGATTATAACTTTCATTATTGTTTTGCGTGAAACCACCAACGCATCTTTCTAATAATTTTTTATTACTCAGATCTGTGTAAATTGGAAGTCCAGTCGGGCATTTATCATGTTGAGGATTGTCGTCAGTGGAGCAATTATGATAATAAGAAGCCCAAATGGTTGCCAGGCAAATAATAAATGTTACATTTTAGTGATGTTCTAGCTCAATTGAATAATTAAATTAATTGAGTAATCGAATAATTGATTACTTTTTTGTTTATCATTAAATACTAATCTTTATCCACATATGAACCATATCTGACTAGTGGGCTTATCACGAATTTAGTCTGGCTTTCGAATCGAGCTGTCACAAGTAAAACGGATCCGTTAGCAATCGGGATCATGAATTTTTACTAACGACCAACGAGCACCAGCAATCTATCAAATGAACGAAAGATCGAGCCGTTCGAAAATTAACAAAAAATATCTAAAATATTGTAGTTCCAAATCCGCACGCGGTGGCGCTGCTCAAATTTCCATACAAATCGCTTGAAGCGAACTCGGTTCGAAAGCCAGACTAAAATTCGTGATAAGCCCACAGATACTTTCTTTCTTATGATTGAATTTTTTTATTATTTAATAATAATAATAAGATACACTATAATTATTTGGTTATTGTTTCAGTCGTGGTCATATATAGTGCAGTGCATGTGCGCGTTGCCTGACAGTGTGCTGTCTAATATAATATCCCCAAGCTCATGGTGGGAGTTGTCAGCAGCTCGTGTCCGCAAGTCGGCGGCAGTGGGAGTGGCCTTGGGTACGATGGAGGGGAGAGGAGGGATGTATAGGTTTAATGAAGTCATTGATGCGACGGCTGAGTGTACTGAGTAAGTGTTGAGATTATAAAGTTACTTCTTAGTGCATCAACACTTGTATGTACTAAACCAGGGGTCGGCAACCTATGACCCGTGGGTCACCGAGTGACCCTTTTGGTAGTTCCAAGTGACTCTAGTTCAGAAAATAAAGTATAAGATATACAAACATTTATTTTTTTTCCCCAAAAAATTGACGTCACAAGTTCAACATCAGGGGAGCCATTGATATCGTAGAGAAAGTTTATTCAACTATGTAAGTGTTTTCTTAATAAAATATATCTTATTATTTACTAAAATGCTGTTTTAATACGAAAATATCTCTGACCCCAAACGTCTCTTTAATACTCGCATTTTGGTTAATTTTGACCCGCGGCCAAAAAAGGTTGCCGACCCCTGTACTAAATTGTTTTATATGCTATAACTATGTACAGTCGATAATCTTCAAATGGATATAGACTGGACTTTGGACTGGAGGAAACAATCATTAGAAAGAGATAACTATGTTTTTATCGTGTCGAAGTTGAAAGTGTGAAAGGGATGCAGATATCTCCTTTGCCGTTCCTTATATATCTATTTACAAAAACTGTATCCATTTGAAAATCGTTGTGTGTACTTCCAAGCTAATCCCGAAATGGGGCTTTATCTTTTAATATAATATGAATATCTTCCAGGGAACATGACAACGTGAGAGCAATGATCAGATCGGGTCTCCGCACAAGTAAGCTCAATAACCAGCATAGAGATTGGTATAAACAACTGTTAGCACGAACACAGGCGGCCATTGCAGAGTACGTACTAATATATTTATTTATTTAATACTTATTAATAGAGAAAGAAAAGATAAGAGTAAGTGAGTAAGGAGATGGCGGCCTTATGCTAAGAAGCGATCTCTTCCAGGCAACCAACTTTGAAAATGTAGAGAAATGCAGAAGACAATATAATAAAAATAATAACTCTTTATTGCACAAATTAAAATACATGTAAAGAGCAGAAGGAAATAAAATAAAAAAAAAAAACAAAAGGCGGCCTTATCTCTATCAGGCAACCTATAGGCAACAATATAGAGATATAAAATAATATAGAGCTAACTCTAACCTAACCTTTTCGTTATTCGTACAGTTTTGAGGTCTTCAACTAAAGCCAAGCCAAGCTAAACCATAGATTGAATTCTTACAGAAGGGAACACGATGCGGAGAAGCAGTTCTTGCTGTCAGTTGTGATAGAGGCTGCCGTGATGATGACGGGGTATTTCGTCCTGGAGCCGGATGCGGATGTGGTCTATGAGGAGCTGCTGCCTCTCGCCTTGTACGACATGTATGTGGAGAGAGACAGCGATTGGAGTAAATGCTTGCCGCAGGTAATTGTGATGGAAGGAATGGCTTGAATCATATGAATTGATATATATATATAATATATATATATATAATGCAAGTGGTATTTTGAGAATATTGTCTTATTCTTTGGTTTATAGCAATAGAGGTCTTTTTTATAATACTAGCTATTACCCGCGGCTTCGCTCGCATTTAAGTCATTAAATAAGCATCAGAGATCATTTCAATAGAAATGAATCAATATCATTCCAAACAGCTGAAACTATAGTCAGTTGGAAACTATAGTAAAAAGTCAATTTTGATTGGTTAAGTAGTTGTTTCGTGAAAATGTAACAAACAAACTCACGTTCACATTTAACATTAGTAGGGATTGCATTGTATTAACCCATTAGGTACCAACTTTTTAAAAATATTGTTAGACATATTTTTTTTACAAAATATACAGGATAAGAAACATATAAAAAATATTTAACCAAATGAATCGCTTTGTTTGTTTTCAAATTAGAACATTGGTATTTGATTGGTTAATGTAATTTTGTAGGTAGAATGAATGATACCTACTGACCAGTTGATTTGAAAATCGAATTATTTCAGATAGTAGAATGGTTGTTACATACAAGCTCGGCGCCAGGCTCTGCCGACTGTGTGTGTATGTCCATGTGCGTGCTGTGCCTCCGAGAGCATGTGACGCACGCGCACACCTGGGCCAGGGCTATCACGCAAACGCTACTGCTGTGAACGACACGGCCAACAGATGGGGTGTGGAAAGAAAACTAACGTATATCTTAATTATATTTATACTCTGGCCCATGGGCGTAGCCAGCCATGGGCTCAGGGTGGGGCAGCAGTCTAAAATAATAAGTAACTAACTATACCCGAGGTCTTACCCCAGTTAATGTTTTTTATGTTGACTGCCTACTGTTGAGTGTGAACTTTCTTACAGATATTAAGTATTCTAGTTAGTACCTAGATAATTAAGTTTTTTAGGATTGATTATGTACCTTACAGGTCAGAGCCAGGGTAGGGTAGGTGCCCCACCCTGCCCCACCCTGGCTACGCCCATGCTCTGGCCAACAAGAGAATGCATTCCTGACAGCTCACGACAGCGACAGAACGTAACTGTGGACGATTAGAAGAAAAAATTAAATAATGAGTATTGGGTTTAAGAGTTTTGGACACTTGTTTAATCAATTCTTCTGACTTGAAATTACATAGAAAAATATGTTTCACGTATTATTTATACTTACAACAGTAAATATTAGTGTTACTTTTAGGATTTGCTTATGAACGTAGCAGTTTCTTATTGGCCATCACTTGTCATTCAAATTTATAAACGTCAGGAACGCATTACATATTTATTGATGTTATTTCATTAATTTAATAGGTTAACACTAGGGAGATTGGTAAATTCAGTTACCAGCAGTCGAAGGTGATAAATAAATAAAGACAAGGTTCTCGTGTGAGGTCGTGACGTTCATTGAACTTGTTTATT
>JAPWLS010000558.1:0-20246 GCA_028551675.1 Tineola bisselliella | reverse complement strand
AATACTTACAGTAGTGGGCGGCGATACGAGTGGATTGTTGTCCAAATTGAGTGTGACTAGACTGGACATGTTCCTTAGCTCCAATGGTAAGGATGATATGCAATTGCAACTAACATCCAAATGTTCTAAACGTAGATATGTAATTTCTATAAAAAAAATATAATATAAGAAGTATTTGTAATAATTTGTCAAAAGTCAACAATAAATATTTAAAAGATACACTTACGCAACGGCAACAATCCCAATTGGTTTTTGCTAAGATCGAGTGCACGCAAGCCCGCGCAGTCGCCCAACGTCATGGGTACCTGTGTCAGCCTATTCACTGACGCGTCAAGCTCGGCCAGCGAGCTCATCTTACCAATTTCTTTGGGCAAACTAGTCAAGGCATTGTCGGACACAAGGAGTACTTGAAGTGGCATCAGGCATATTTCACGAGGCAGCTCGATGAGTTGATTTGAACTGTGAACAAAGGAAACATCGCATTAAAATAATATACAAGTTTAAATATATTTGATTAATATTAGTTCCGATTTCTGGACTTGCTCAAATCTCGGCTTGTATTTCACGCAAAATATTTATTAAAAAATGAACCTGAATAAGAATTAAAAATGTAGTTTAATGTAAGTGTGAAAATGAGAAAAAGTGTGAAAAGCGGGTATATTTTGTAAACACAAAATCGACTATTTTCGTACTAATAAACAGAATTAACGTTCGATCAAGTGCGCGTGGTAATTAGTAAATGGAACAAGCATAATAAATCTTTCGCAGCCAAAGTCAACAGCGAAGAAGTTTCGAGAAGCGGTTTGTAAACATACACGCAGTTGGAGTTTACTTATGCTTCATATTTGAACGACGTAAGAAAAGGAAACGTGTTATATTCGATACGTTAGTTTCTTATTAAAAAAAGTCTTTTACTATTTTAGTAATGTATAAAGCGAATCTTTGTGTAACATACGAAATGAAATGAAAATAGTATATTAGCATAGGCAGTAAAGGTGTGCGCTTGCTCATTGTTAGACTACAATGGTTTCAGAAAGGCGTGTGGCGAGAAGACCACAAGAAACTCGTCAATCATAGCCTCATAGCTAGCTATTATAAGATGAATCAGTTGGACCTGAATACGAGACTTAGTTTGAAGGGAAATTGAAACATAAATACATTAAATAAATAAACGATTAATGTTTACTTTTGATAATATTTTCATGTTTTTTTGAAATGAGTTCTTAGATATGTGTGTATTCTTCTTCTGACCGTTTTTGTGGCATCAGTCTATTCGTATCGGAATAAATATGTACATATTATTGTAATGGTGTTGTAAATATTCTAGTATAATACGATATAGTATATGTACATTATGTTTAATTATAACTTTTATATAACTATTTAAATTAAGTGAATTTATGTAACTCTTTTTGAGTAAATAAATATCTTAAACCTTATTAATATCGTATTGATATTGGTATCGTGGTCTACAATGGACCTCAACACACCAAAGAGTATTTCCTTTTAGGGTCAGGGCATGAAAAAAAACCGAAACTATGGTATATACATATATGTACATACATACATTGATTAGAAACAATGTAGAAACAACAGAAAAATAGAAAACAAAACAAACAAAAGTGTATTCGAAAAACTGTAACAGACCAAATTACATAACGTTAACATAGTTGTAAAATCCAAAGAGATAACTATCTCCAATTTCTCGACGCTCACGCACACGCGTACAATAAAAACATTTCGGACTACACAAATTGCCGTTTGAAATAATAATGATATATATATATATATATATATATATATATATATATATATATATATATATATATCCCTACTAATATTATAAATGTGAATGTGAGTTTGTTTGTTACGTTTTCACGCAACAACTACTTAACTGATCATCATGAAACTTTCTACACATATTGTTGGAGATACTAGATATACATAGGATAGTTTTTATTTTAAAAAATATTAATTTTTACTATAGCTTCCAATTGACTATAGTTTCAGCTGTTTGGAATCATATTGATTCATTTCTATTGAAATGATCTCTGATACTTATTTATTGACTTAAATGCGAGCGAAGCCGCGGGTAAAAGCTAGTATATATATATAAGAAAAGAGTCTTTAAATTTTACATTTTTCAGTTCATATCTGCAGGCGATCCTTGTTAAAGTCTAGACTCCAGACGTCTGGCTCAACATCTAAGTAATAAAGGACCGAACGCTATACTAATAGATACATTTATATGAAAAGGTTATTGACTAGCTTGTAGTCTAGACAGGTAGGTATATATTTATGAAAATATAACACTATACATCAAACAGTTTTATTCGCCGCAAAATTAAAAATGTCAACTTTTTCTAGACGCAATTAAGAAACTCTACTTTTTAAACTCGAAAAATGTATGGTCTTGTAGTGACTTCTTAGGTCAACGGTTCTCAAACTTTTTTGGCGAAGGAAAAAGCCTTAATATAATTATAAAAAACTGATTTATATGTATTTATGAATAATCATATTGCAATGTAATATTTAGATGTAACCTTATAATCTCCTTTTGGTAGGTATTTTTTGCAGTATTTTAGCCCTAGGGTTCCGCGGAACACACTTTGAGAATGGCTGTCTTAGGTTATTTATACATGATATAACTAAAACAAAAGACTTTATTCAGCGTACTAACGCGTTTATATTTATTATTATTTTTAATTCGACATTTCAAAAGGTTATGATTTTTTTTTCACGGACCGCAAAAAATTAAAACATTTCAAACACATTATCAATTTAATTAAAAACCCTATAAAATGTATAAATATTAACACAGTGTTTATAATATCATAAAAGTTAATAGCCACTACGAATAGCTATTTTTGTGCAATAGAGTCAGTAGTGAAAAGCATTTTTGTGCCGACGCGACGACTATTTCCAAATACGGCGCGGTGCGGCGTGGGCGAAACACAATTCTTGTCACAATGCAGTTTCACTAGCATTTAATATGTATTTATTGCCTATTCAACCACACACTTATCCGAATTTCATTTGTTCTTTACTAAACTTTATTAAAGAAAACAAAAGAAAGTTCCCGAAGATATCAATCAATTAGAAATTGAAAGAGACACGAAAACAAATTTTTAACGAATAAACAAAAAAACATCTAATACAGATATAAGTTTCATAAAAATATTGGATAAATAATTAGGCAGTTCAATTCAAAAATTAAACACTGAGTACCTAAACATAGAAAAAATATATTTATTATTTTTTTATTTACATTATTTTCACGTGGTTTACAGTAGGTACTATAAAGCAGTAACTTCGGACTGACACAGTCAAAGTGACAGTTCAAAATTCTTCTTCTTCTTATTTTATTAATGAACTCAGATATCTATTAAAGACAATTCTGCCAATGTCGAGTATTCGGAGAGCATAAAATTTAATTCACACGTAAACGTTCATGACAAAAAAAAACCAACCATCATCCTATCATGTTAATAGGACAAAATTCTTAACAGATTAAACGAAAAATTATCTAGGTCACGATTGTTTGCTAGACTACAGCCATTACGTTAAAAACAGCTAACTTCGCGAGAGCTTAAGTAGTCCAAAAGACGGAACACTCAAAAAAATCACAAGAAACACTAAAACTTTTCCTTTTAAATCTAAATCTAAATTTGATGAGGAAAATGGTCAAACTAGCACAGAGATAACTTCGTAATGGATGAACAGGAACCATGCCTGGTGTCACTCATTACATGACTGACGGGATGTTGTTACTGGATTCCTTTTGTTGAACACCGTTATTTTATCTGACATACATCAAAAAGCAGGACAATAAACCGATCTTTCATGTTTTATAACGAAATTGGGTTGAGGAAATTGAACTATCCGGGTCTCGACCGCCATATTTCCGATTCAAATAGGTTAGATTTTTTTTCTTCTATTAATGGCCTTAAATATCTAATAAAAACATTTCTGTCAATGTCGAGTATTACACGTAAAGTCTCATGTCAAAAAAAGCTTTTTCATTCAAAGAAGACCAAATTGCAGACAAATATAATCAGGCGCTTAAGTTATTCCCCGTATACAAACCAAGGCAAATAAACCATAATGAGTAATAAACATGGGGGTAACAATATTAGTTGCAAAAGTTAGCAGACTCCCCAGACTGTAATGGTAACTTCACTCATTGCATAATATACGTGAGACTAGCATTAAGTCGGAGGTATAAATTAATATTTGAATTAGTTACTCTAGCGGCGAGTATTTTATACAACTAGGAGAATATGGTAAACTGTATGTGGTGGGAGGAAAAGGGAATAGATAGGGATGTTCATACACTTATTTGTGCTATTACTTTGTTTTAAAATATTCTTCACTATTAACTGAAGTGATCTCTGAAACCCCGTAAAACATCTAAAGATTCTTTTTTTTTATAAAGGTCGATACTTACATCGAATTAGTTCGGCCGAACGTTAACATTTACCCACAGACCGTGTTTATTATGAAAGAGGGTCGCGTGGGCCCCCATGTGCCCTAGGTAGGGGACTGATGCCCTCGACACTCACCTTGTCATTAAGGCGGTTACAGACTGAAAAAAATGCTAATGTTGACGTCTAACATCTTAGGGACGTTGTGTACAGTACCTAAACCAGCCATTCTCAAAGTGTGTTCCGCGGAACCCTAGGGCAAAGGGAGATTATAAGGTTACATCTAAATATTCCAACTAAATATTACGTAATATTACATTGCAATATGATTATTCATAAATACACATAAATCAGTTTTTTTTAGAATTATATTAAGGCTTTTTCCTTCGCCAAAAAAGTTTGAGAACCGCTGACCTAAACCAACTACTAGGCACATACTAAAATCCGAATGAAATAAATTTGAAACTGATATTCAAAAAATAATTCATGCTTATATCCAGATAATAATAAACTTAGTCTAAATCCAACATTATATTGTCCACGAGAGCGTGCAAAATAAGTTTGACGTACATTCTCACTTTAGCACGTATTGCTAATATACACATAGGAACAAAAATAGGCATGTACCTATAAGATACAGTAACGACCCTCTCCCCTATTTGTATGAACAGAAAATGTGATTAGTTCGAGCAAATAATTCAAGGTCGCTTTTATCGATTTTTAAAAACATCACATTGAATTTGGGGGATACTATAGGACTTTTGGGTATCAGGTGCGTTCGTTGTATAGGGTGATTTTCGCAATTAAATTATTTATAGGTTCTGGACATTTGTCTTCATCCTGGGACCAGCACTATAGTTAAGAAACCGCACTCACTAAGTACAGGAAATAAGTGAAAAATAAAAAGTATAATAGACATGATTATAATAAAACATAAGGTGATATAGTTTCACCAAGTAAAAGTATATTTACGTTTTATGGTAAAACATTTATTTTTAGTAAATACACGGACGGCGCACGCGCATTTTCCACAACCAAAACGAAATAACACGAGCAGATGCGCGCACGCGTAAAATTGAAAATCTAATCCAAATTTCTGTAACTAATTCTCGCCGTGATTTAGCTAAAACAATATTCTAGAGATTAAATTTTTTAAATCATTTTTATAGCATTGTCAAAGTAAACATTCATCACAGAAATACTTGAGTTATAGAAATTGCAGAAGTCGAGTTCCACTCGATTCTAACACAGTTTTATCAAACTAGTGTAATCTTCACTAAAACATTTGGTGTTTTGGAGAGATTTTTTTTGATTAATTAGCATACAGTCACGCATGTTTGATATTACATAATCCACAATCTAAGAAATAACTCAGGAATCCAACACCAACACCAACAATCTATCATATCTAGATCATTCTTTGGTTATTTCTTCACACATTTAACCTCTAACTGCAGACCACGTCTCACAGACCGGTCGCACTTTGTAATTTTCGTGTGTATTTAAAGCAAAACATGCCTTAAAATGTTAAATTGCTTAAAATATATAAATAAATAAGTTTAATTAAATAATTAGTATACTAAGTCGTTAAATCTGATACCCCCATAATAAGGATAATAATAAAAGTAATAATAATTACATAATCTTATAATTTGGTAACCGGGACCGCACGTTCATAGAAACGTGATAAAAAATAACGTCCACAGTTAAGGGTTAACATAGACTATAGGCTTACATACATCAAAAATACAATAAAGAGCTTTCACTAAAAAAGCCTTTGTTTCTTTTTCATATAACATATATGCGAATAATAGTTAAATAATAGCTGTATAAATTGGGCAGATTTGTGATATAATTCGTGCATTTTATTGTGTTTGCGGTCTACTAAGCACGCGTAAAGCGTATCGGATCGGCGCGTGCGCATCCATGCTCGTTTGAGAAAGGTCGACTAACCAAAACGTGAAAACGTAAACTAATCTAAGTACACGCAAATTAGAGTATTAATTTACTTCTATAAAATAAGATCATCTTGACTATATAAAAAAAAACAATTGAAATAAAAAATATATATATAGTAAGCGCAATAGTAAGTCGCATTTATTATTTAAAATTATTTTAGTTTAATCACGCTCGCGAATAACTTCGGACATTAAGTAACATTTCATTAGTTTAGACGCCATCGTGGTCGCGGCGAGACTTAAGTAATATTGTTATAATAATATAGAATCTAGTTCGTGACGATTATATTATTAATAGTACGCTATCCACTGAAGCGTCATAATAGCATTCACGATTGTGGATAAAGATTACGCTGCAATGTACTAATGACATCTCAACATAATGCTTCAAAACATGAAACATACATAAGCAATCGCATTTGTCAATTGTTTAAGCCGTCAATCAATTGACTTCATTGCCTACCGTAAATCAGATAACAATTGACGATTGCAAATAGTATCACGGAGAAAAATCTGAAAGTTTCATTTGTTTTATTTTTACGAATTCTTAACACAAAAACCACATATTCCAGATACACGTATATCCCTAGATAAAAAAAAAGTTTAGTAAGTGTTGTAACATCGTTAGGAGGCCATGACACTAGCGGCCGTTCACCTTTCATGTTACTTTGACGCATATAACAACGTTTCAAAGACCGCCGCGAGAACGAGGCCAAACGATACTTCTGCTAATGTAAACAAAAAACACTTTTGGAAATAATAAAACCCACTGCTTTATATAGACGAATTATATCTCTGAGTGGAGACAAATGCTAAACGTCTATAGATAACAATCGCTTCCACTATCACGGCTTGTTTTTGTTTATTGTTAATTCTTAGAAAACATTGTCTAGTAATGTTATGAAGAGTAATTATGTACGATTTTACTCAAGAGTCAATGGCTAGTAATAATATCAGTAGAAATATGAATTTGAATGATATAAGACAAATATAAATTACCATATAGTTTCAGTATTTATTACTAATCATAATGTATTTTATTGTTTTGTATCATAATTTATGATTAACTATTAAAAACAAATTACTATTAGCTTGTGAGTTTATAATGAACGTTATTTATAAAAACGGATTTGTCAATCGGAATAAAGTACAGTTTCGTAGGCGCAATCATAAGCGCTGATGTATAGATTTGTAGTGGAGTGATAGAAGAAATAAATGCGAGCTAGTCAACGGTTTCAGAACAGTTATGGAAGTGTGTGCATTTACGTTTCATGTTCCTTGCGTTATTTATAGTGCACTTCCGAGTGCATTGTCATAATATTGTAGATGTTTATTTATTTATTCTTGTTATTGAAATCAGTTAGTCGAGTATGTAACTGAAGCGTTACGCTTAACTATAATAATGCGTTTAGACGTGGTCTAAAACTGAGAACACAAATTATTAGTATGTCTACTAAAATTAGAATAACTATTAAATGTATGACCTATGATCTTAATATACCTAATTAAAAATATATGTACATATATAAAAAACATTCTTAGATTAGGAATAATATTTTTTACGAACTCAGTCGCTATAATTATATCTATCAATTTAAAAAGGTGATAACAAGATACTATAAAAATGCGATACAAACGCATGAAATGTAAATTTAAAAATCGCGCTTGTTGCGCACACAAGCTCGTTTCTAGAGCCGCGCCGCGTCGCTCGTTGACGCGCGTCGGTTGCCATGCGAGCGAGCACGTCTGAGAAGCCATGTTACGACCGCGCGAGGGGAAAACGGCGCGGGGCGACGCGATTCAGTCGCTCAACAACCGCTTTGACGCGAGGCCGTTTGTCGAGGTTTAAAACTCTCGTTATTTGCAATGCCTAAAACAATGCAATTTGAATTTGATCCCGAAGGGCTCATAAAAGAAGTAAAGAAACGACCAGGTTTGTGGGATAGAACATGCGATGACCACAGACGTAAATCTAAAAGAGACAAACTTTGGCAAGAAGTCGCCGCGGCGTTAAACCCGTGCTCTGTGGAGATTACAAAGAGCGAGCAAAAGGAATTAGGTGAGTGTGTATACACACATACGTGGCGATATTAACGCGTAGTTTATAAATCGCGCCTTTATATTCTTGAATGTTTTGAGTATGCGTGTGTGTATAGCGTTAATATTATAATGTTCAGATGAATAATTGAAAGTATCCAATTACGGTCAGATTTTTCTTATATTATTTTTTCCTTAATATAATTGAAGTTTATTTGACAACTTCATTTAGACACTTAGCAGAGATATAGGTGCCATAACAACTAGCAATGACATCTAAAATACACTGACAATTGCTATTAAGGAAAATGACAACTACGCCGAATTCATTGCAATACAAAAACACTGTTTATGCGATGTATGAGAGTTAATTCAGAGACGATCTCTACTACATGCGTAAATTAAGATTTTGATATTGAACAAGCGTTAATTGGGCCGACATTAATTTCTGCCAGCTAATATTATGAAATACATACTTAAAAATGTTTTTACATAATTCCAGAGTATCAATTACATAGAAAATGGAAGGGATTACGAGACAGTTTCTTCAAATACATTAACAATCCTCGGACAAAGCGTCCATACATATATATGAAACAAATGTCATTTCTACTAAAAGAACAAGACGTCAAAATACTACAGAAAAAAAGAGTTGATGATTTTGGTTCAGATAAGAAAGGGTTGTCGTGGGTAAAGAAAGAAAAGATCTCTTTGAATGTACAATCGTCTGATGACGAAGACGCGCAAGACAACGATTATGAAGTTTACCAACCTCAAAGCCACCACGAAGTCTCATTGAACGAACCAATGGACCAACAGGATGGTGCGACGAATAGTGAATTTATATTTGCGGATGTGGAGACTGAAACGCTGTCAAAAAATGACACGGAAGAGGCTGATAAGTTATTTTTATTATCTCTCTTACCGCACTTAATGGCTGTACCCGAAAAAAACAAGATAGTAGTAAAGATGAATCTAATGTCAGTATTGCAAGAGGCACAAGAATAATGTAAATAAATAAAATCTATACTATTATATAAAGAGGAAACATTTGATTGTTTGTATGTATTGAATAGGCTCCGAAACTACTGGACCGATTTGGAAAATTCTTTTACCATTAGAATCGTAAAAAATCCCTGATGAACATAGGCTATAGAATATAATAAATATTTCCTTTTAGTTATATATTTTTATTGTTTTATAATTAATAGTGAATTTCTATTTTGATTCATGAGCCTTAATAATATAATGACAGCGCAGAATTGATGAAATATCTATCAGATCATTTCTCATAGCCTTATTCGTTCTCTGCGCTCCAAGCGGCTGCGACTGTTGTGTGACAAGGACAACAGATACTTCAACACGTGCTATTTAACATATTACTGTTACTTTTTTATACTTAGTCTAATTCCACGATCCACCAATGCATAGCAGACCCCACACGAGCGCAAACTAATGACAATCATTAGTGTACAGTGTACACCTACCCGCTCTTAAATACTTTACAATTTGCAAAATAACTTACCTAAGATCTAAGTATGTGAGTGACTGTAAACACCCAACAGCGTCAGGAACTGTCCTAATGGCATTCTGTGAGAGGAACAACCTCTCCAGGAAGACATAAGTGGTAACTTCATCAGGCACTTCGGAGAATCTATTTTTCGATAAATCTGTAGACAAAAAAAGAAGGTAAATTACAATCCACTCTTATTACACATTAACACTCGAAATAATACAAATTTAGAAAAATAATTCGATCTACAAGAATAAAAAATAGCGTTTCCACGTGGCACTTATTAAAGCTAAAGCTGTAAACGATAATTAATCTTATAAACAATAAATTGTATTTAAACAAAGAATTCCATTAAATATTTAACTATTGTAATAATATTTTATACGGTTTATTATCGCGTTTATTTTATATTACATAATCCAGTATTTCTAATTCTAAACTTTTGCAGCCATATCTAGTCGTTTGTCGCGCAAAACCTGAGATTATTCTATCTAAATTGTACTCAATAAAAATTTGAACAACAAATTCAGCTGCTAAGTATTCCTACAATTGGCAATAATATGTAACAACGATGACCTCTGAACTCAATTAGGTTAATCTATGAAAATTGTTGAACGTTGCTCACATCGCGTGACTAAATTTTTGAAAAAATGAAAGCAGTTGTTATTGTAATTTTAAAAAGAACTATTTATTGGAGAAAAAACCACGAGCTTTAATTTTAAATGGGAAGATTTTCTCATCGAAGAAACAAAAGAAGATGCAATCGCATTTGTTTTCGATGTAAAACAAAGCAATTTTTTTAGTAACAATTTAAGAACAATATTCTCCCAGTTTAAATTATGTAATTTTCTTATCTCATAGATGTGAATACAACATATAAACATGCATAAGCAAACGTAGCCAGTTCGTCGACTCAACCGCTAGTTATATCAACTTACTTGGACCGCAAACCACTGGAATGAAAATCCAAGGAGATTATTACATTCCGCACTTAATCGGTGTGCGTGAGTTTCTTTCATATGGTAAGGGGTAAGAAAAAGACAGATGTACTTTTCTAGATATGAAAATGCATGGTATTTAATAAAGCAAAAAATTAATTTCTAATTTTAATACAATAAAGGTATTTTAATTCAATTAATACCTATACCATAGAGTTAAATATAATAGATTTATTTTGCATGAAACATTGGTACAGGGATGTAAATTAATAACATAATACAGTTTCACATGTCTCACCAATTACTTGGCGTGCAAAAAAAAAATTAATAACAGATTGTCAATTAACCGCATTAGGCCGCATGCGGGAGTATACCAAACTATAATAGTACTACTATAGGCATTGAACAAATATTGAGACGATTCATATGATGCATGATTTTGTTATATCAGCTATTTTTTCTAATACTTGTAATATGAACATATCTATAAATAAACACGTCCATCTTATCGCATTTACTGAAACATTGCATATTGAATATAAAATTACACTAGTTCGAAATAACAACAGGCTTTAATACCAAGAAGACGGAAGCGGTCGTTTCACTAAAATATTTTTTATAAAAATATGTAATAACAACATGTTAAATTTTCTGTAGAAATTTGACCCGTCGCTATTTCTATATGCCTTTCTATTGTTAAAAGACATCACGTCTTGACAATAAAATAACAAATTACTAATTCGCATACAACAATAATATTTATAATCAACTATGTTATTGAAAACACAAGAATTTAAATCTTAGTAATAAAAGTATTTTTCATAACACCCATAAAAACCAGCGCTTGTGTTATAGACGTGATTTTTAGTAGATTATAATTAATAATCTTCACAATGATGAATCAATCAATGCTAGCTATAGTGTATCATAAAGGAAGCAGGAAATCAAAACACAAGAAAAATGTTAATTATTTCAGCGACTTTTTTTAAAGGAAATGAATCAAGCTAAAGAAACGTTAGTTATATTTCCTCAGGGACTCGTGAGTCAGAACTTAAACTCGCTATAATAAGTAGTACATTCAAACGTCCGAAACACACTGCACTGCGCAGCAATAGGCCCTCTAAGCGAACTTCGCAATGCAGACAGTCAGGGGTGTCGCATCGAGGCGCGTAAATTTATTTAAAAATACATCTCCCTTCCACGATTGTATTGTATTGCTAATTTTAGTGTTTTAAATTTCCATCTGATGTTGAAAGGTGAGAATAATTTAACAGAGTGGCAACCCTGCTGTTACAGTGGAGCGTAGGTTGGTAATTATTTCAAAAGGTCTAGTTCACATACTGTTTATATATGTACTATGTTGCTAACTATTCTCCACTCTAATGTCGCTTCATTCTACATAAACTTCAACATGTATTAATAAATAAATTTCTATAGATATATATTTCATGCTGGATTGCGACCTTCTACAACAAAGAAGGAACCAGAGATTTACAGAGATTCTTCTTGTTATACTCATCTACTTTATAATTGATTTAAAAACACGACTAGATTACTTCACGGGTATTACACTTGAAAAGACATAAATAAAGGAATCAAATTAACCAAAAAATTAAGAAATATTTAGCACAATAATAATTCCAGTCCACCGGCTTTTAACTATAGTCCACAACAATTTAATTTGACATAATAAAATTATCAATGTCTCTGTTCATCACTTAACGAATTATTCAATACACGCTATGTACGCTTCGTTGAACTCAATGAAGACAATTGGATTGTTTTGACAGCATGCCGGTCCGTAAGATACTGATATGTCTTCATTTAAAAAATATTATATAACTTGAATTCGGTATGAAAATTAAAGCGCATTTATTATAATCGCCATAATATTACATTCAAATAATAGCGTAATCATAGCGTGTATTCTCCGTCCGTAAAGATTACTTCAAAATATTCGAACTCTCGGACCAAAATGTATGCCAGCGAGCAGTCAATGGAGCAAGAATGCACACGAACAGGTTTCCTCCACAAAATCATTTCCGTGAGAATTGTTATCCATCTCTATATTTACTGAGAGATTCAAAAGTCAAACGTAACAAGCAGGATGAGAACGTGTGACGATAGAATCACTAGTCCTAAATTCTAGCTTTACTAAGGGAAAATGTACATTAAAAATGCAAACTAGGTAAGCAGAGAAGTACCCAATTATGCTCAATGAGAAAAAGTAGAACACGTTTACTTTGCAAAGTTGTGCTAATTAGAGAGTAGTACCATCATCCAGTCCTCATTTGGAACGATACTAGTCAACAAAAAAAAATACTACGAAATTGGTTACTATCAAAAGATAAGAGCTAAGAAAACGAAACAAAAACCGATTGCAGAAAACAAAAAGCGTTCATCTCGCTAAAGCATAGTAGAGAGAATGTTGTGATGAAAAAAGCCTTTTACATATAGGACACGCAAGGCTTGTGGCTATGACAAAGGAGGCCTCTAAGAATTACTGAGAACAGGGCACGCCTTTGCACAATGAAGATGAGGCTGCATACTTAAACGTGACGAGCTCCAAGAGTGCTCTTGAAAAATGATGTAACATCGATTTAACACTTTTAGCTAAATTACATACATACATATTAAAAACCATATTATTTATATTTTTCCCCAATACGTCATAAGTGTATCATATTTTTTACCTATTGACTAACAAACAATGGCTACTTACATTACAACAATTCAATTTAAAAACTTTATGCGGTTTATTTTGGATAATTTAGCGTTGGTTGTAAAACAATCATAATCAACGTGAATCCTGGGGGGCTACTCAGGCATATCCAAAGTTTCGTGATACGACCGTCACCTCTGTAGATTATGTGAATTTTGACTTATAAGCCCGTAAAATGTTCTGACAAGACAGTGCACCTGAGTAGCCCCCCTGTTCGCAAATAATATAAAGCAACGCTACACAATTATTATATAATTACAAAATAAACTTTTGACGCTAATATAATTAAATATCCTGCTTAAATAAAAATAGCATGCAGAAGACCGGATTCAATAATGCCAAGAACTGATTACATAGTCCTTGGTTCGTAGTACTTACAAATACACTCTGTTTCCGTTGAGAATATTATAAATAAGATATGTATGGATACAAGATTATGTATGAGTCACTTCACATGCTGACTAACTGCATAATATTATCAGAAACGTTTACAGTTCAACTTTGCACGGGTTTATTTATGTTCCCGAGTCGGTATAGGTTGGTCTAGCTTCACCAGTTATTACAACGTAATCAACTAACTATATGCACAATGTTGGGTTGATCGAAATGATGCCCTTCACGTATGAGTCTTAGGTTCTAATTAGATCTACATATTAATTTGAATTACGTTAAATATAAACATCATTAAATTGTGTAAATAAATAAAGCAAAACTTTGAAATAAAAAAGTTCCAATTTAATTTATTACCATAATTCGCGGCTTCCAAGAAATAAACATACGCGAACGTAATTTGTTCAGTTCCTTTCGTTTCTTCCCAGGAATTAGCTCGTTAAATTGCGTTTTAATACATATATTCAAATAGTTTTTAACATTCAACTAAACAGCTACATCATATTTTTTGTTTCTCAATATTTAATAAAAACTTAATTGTGAATATTGGTTCTAATACTTTTTTGAGACTGTTTTAGCCAGTCCAGGCTGTTGCAGCAAATTTATATACGGTATATAAGCGAAATAAATGAAGCCCTAACGAAGTGAGAAGGGAGCAAACGCTTTTTTTAAACGTACATTGTGAAACAAAGTGTGCAAATTGCCCAGAGACCATATCAAAGGCAACCTAATATTCTTAAAAGCAACCATAAAAGCTATTCATAACATAGCTGGTATTGATCGTTTCCCTCGGTAAAGACATTTTTAATGTAAAAGGTGAACCTGTATTTTTAGATGACGAAGGAAGGGCTTACGGATAAAGGGCAGGCTTTGAGTGACGCACAAACAAATTTTTGAGTGACAACGGCCCAAATGTCAGAGGTTACGCACTTACATAATCACTCATAATCTTGTTTTGGGACTTTCTTAGTATAGAATTTAAGGTTGACATCATATTCTAATAGAATTAAATATAACAAAAATATATTAATGATAAGGCGTTGATGAGTGGTCAGATAACAAAATCGGGTAATATTCATAACCTTTCAATTCATAATGCGATAAAAATATAGTGTTTTATGTGTCTACTACAAACAAATATTATATAATTACAAGCTTAATTTTTTAACAAACGGACTTCTATTTGCCACAAGCAAAAAACTTAGAGCATGTGTTAATTAAAACCGAAAATAGAACACGCCAAAACGTTAATCCCTAACGTTTTGGTATATCACATTTACGATTCATGGAAAACGATGCATATAAAATGAAAAGCGTGCTCCCAATAAGCATGTTACCCTGGTACAATGTTTTGTTTAACAGTAAGATTCTCCGAACAACGTTTTATAGAACGGGTTTGATAAGCCTAGTTTTTCTAGTGCCAACGTGTCCTCGAAATAAAACCGCCACACGTGCTAAATATGGTATATATATTATACACACTTTACACGGAACTAAAATATTAATACCATTTAAGAAAGAAAAACAAGATCACAATTAATCAACTTCTTGTATACATTTGTTTAATGAAATAAAATAAATTTCATTAAACAAATGAACACAAGAAGTTATCTAACATTTAAGTCTATTGCGCCAAGCTTGATGTCATGCCAAGACGCGATACGGGGGGGCCTCCTCAACCTTGACCGGCAGCCCCGCCGAATAATTTGAAACCACGAACAGACAACGGGTGACTGCTGCAGTATTGCGCTATACCTGAGACGGGCCTATCGATTCCTACTTTTCTAACCCGCACTGCGGAATATGAAGGGAGAATACTTTTAAGAATAGAAGAAAAAGAGGAAAGTAAATAAACGGAATCTGTAATTCAAATAAACAGTTTTGCATATGAAAATGCAGACGCGCCTAACACCTTGAATTATAAAAAGTAATTTGTTGTTAGTAAAAAATGTTGAGAATTCATTAGCATGGACAAAGCAATGCATTGTTATAGCTGACCATAAGGTAGTGATAATATGTACAAAAACAATCGTGTGCCCCCGATCGGACGCCGTTATGACAACATATCTATCGTATATTGAATTACAACTAGTTATTTGCACAACACTACATAAAAACGTTACGAAATTCGTTGAAAATTACGGTAATGGTTTACTTCAGAAACGGGCAAAGGAGTTTGAATTCGGTTTATGATAGAATCGGAAGCAGTTTCAGTTAATGTACAATTTTTGAAGTATTCGCACAATAATAACAAGGTCATCTTCCATCTGATATTATCATCAATTAGAACGACGCAATTGGCCTAATTTTAGACTAATTTTTATGCAAGTGCGTCATTCTTAGAAAAAAAGGGTACTTCTTTAAAGAAAAACTATAGTATATACAACTTCCCGTCTGTAACGGTATCTGTAGCCAGTAGCCGTCGCGTCGGCCATAAGTGTTCGAATGGAGTCACGAAAGTACCATGGAGTCATGGTATTAGTAATCGTCGCCTCTCGATGTAGTAATTGGTAGTGCGTGACTATAATTTAATATGATTTTATAAGTAAGAGTCATCTCGAAAATTAAATCTTGGTAAGATTTCGTTCTCTTAGATTGTTCAGAACAGACTTTCCGATACATAATATGTATATAATATTCGATCAGACATATTTTTATTACTAACCACCTTTTATATGTAAATTAATTAATCTAGATATAAACAAACTATATATAACACATCATACAAGTCACTAGGTATAGTAGATATTGGCACAAGTCCATTTCGTTTGATAAACGACAAAATTAAGGTCGAACAGCGAATATAATGCCGATGATCTTTCAAGTGAAGTGAATTGCCGATTCCAAGTGGCATATTTGATGTGTTTACAAACTAATTAATTAACAAGGTAATAAAATATTTTAGATAAATTAATCAAACTTTAATTAGGCTAGTTCACTATTAGAAAATTTAGGTTACGAATTAATCAGTTAATATTAAACCAACAGTATAACTACATTTTAATGTAATAATAAATTAACGAGATTAAAATTTACTCGGTGTATGTTGTCATATGTGCGCCCTTTGATCAATACTCCTGTCCCAGCCGGTATGCTATGGCGTGACACCCCAAACACAGCTGATTCCCTCCCCATAGTCTGGCTCCCCCTATACAGTTCTTTCACCCCTCATGTCGTCATTTCAAATAAACCCTGATAGATGTCGCCGGTGCTTTCCATTTCTACGAAGTAGCGTGCAGCGCGGTCGCGAGGTCTCTCACAATGGAAACTTTTCTTCGTCTGTGTAGGTGTGCTCGATATATGTAAGTTTCAGGTTTGTAAAGTTAAAAAAATATACACAATCTATGTGGCCGTGTGCTATTAACTGTCATTACTATAACCGTTTTCAATATGTATTCCAGAAGTCATGTATCTACAAAGGAATCAACGTTCAAAGTAGGCCCTCAAACGAGTGGTGTATTAATTGCTAAAGATGGATACTCTGCACAACAACAGCAACAATATTCAAAATATCTCATTCAACTGAGAAATGAGTTTGAAGAACGTTGGTGCAAAAGGCCCAAATTCAATATAGAGTTTAAAGATCTAGACAAAGTTAGAACATTGGGTTCTGGAGCATTCGGAAGGGTGATCTTAATGAAAAATGTAACAACCAACAAGTATTATGCTATGAAAGTTTTAGAGAAAGAAAGGATAATTAAAACAAAACAGTTAGATCACACTTTATATGAGAAACGTGTATTGGAAGCGTTGAAATTCCCATTCACTGTATCGATGGAGTTTAGCTTCAAAGATAACTCGTATGTTTACTTCGTAATGCCGTTTGTGTCTGGTGGCGAAATGTTCACACATCTTCGCAAGTTAGGAAAGTTCGACGAAAACATATCAAAGTTTTATGCAAGTCAAGTCATTTTAGCATTAGAATATCTACATTTCTGCAATTTAATATATCGAGACCTGAAACCTGAAAACATTCTGATCGACAGAAATGGCTACTTAAAAATAACTGATTTTGGTTTCTGCAAAATACTGCAAGGTCGCACCTGGACATTGTGCGGCACCCCTGAATATTTAGCACCGGAATTAATTTTGAGTAAGGGCTATGGCTTTTCTGTTGACTGGTGGTCATTCGGAGTTCTACTTTACGAAATGAATGCCGGATACCCACCGTTTTATGCAAATGAACCGATGAAGACCTACGAAAAAATAGTTGCAGGAAAATATCGATGCCCCTCACATTTCAATAGTGACTTGAGAGACCTATTGAAAAATATACTACAAGTAGATATTACGAAGAGATTTGGAGTGATGAAAGAAGGAGTTTTGGATTACAAGAACCATAAATGGTTTAAAGGTATAGAATGGGATTCGATTTTAAATTGCAGAACGCATCCTCCTTTCATACCAAAGTATAAGAATCCAGGTGACGCGAGCAACTTCGAGAAGCACGACGAGGAATCATTTAGAATAGCGTCTCACAATCGTTATGGGTCCGAATTTATTGATTTCTAAGTGTATTAAATATTTAATAAAGAATGGTATGTTTTCTTCCACTGTACACACCTCTTGGTTGATTGTTCGTAATTACTATTACTTTAGGCAATTACTTACTGAATATAGTTCAAAATTAGAATACGAAAAGAAACGTTGTCATTTGTAGCGAGCTGTCGTGTTCGTTTTGTCGATCCCGATTTAAAGAGTCCCTAATGAGTGAGCACGTGCGGGACTCCCCCGACCAATTTAAATAGTTAAACATTAAAATCCATATACCTAATTAAATATTGTAACTAACCATCCTTAATGAATTCCAGACATATTAAAATACTGTTAAGGGTTAATATAGTACAAAAAATAGTTAAATTGATTTATAGATAATGTGTTATACAACTGAAGTGAAGCCAATTAAGAAAGGTTTTTCAGGCAGATAGAAGCTGCGGCAGGAAGTAGACTATATATCATCTTAAAGAACATATATAGGAGAATGTATACGCAAAATTTTATCAGAGCATCACGACGCAATTTTGAGAAAATGAATTTTAAAAATAAAATATTTTTTTGCAATAAAGATAGTGATCAACTATATAATACCAAGTACTATAACTTTTTGTTCTGACGATATATTTTGATGAAATTTTGATATAATATAGCTTACATATCCAGATATAGATTTAGTATAAGGTTAGTAGCCAATTCATAACAGGTTAAAAATAGGACTGTTTTCCGACATCTCACATTCAGACCCTCGAATCATGAAGACAGAAGCTGCGGCAGGAAGTAGACTATATACCATCTTAAAGTACATATACAGAAGAATGTATACGCAAAATTTTATCAGAGCATCACGACACAATTTTGAGAAAATGAATTTTGAAATTATAAAAAATGCTTTTTTTCGAAAATTATGACAATTCAAGTTCGATAACTTTTTATTCTGACGGTACAATTTCATGAAATCTGGGCACAATATAGCTTAGATATCCTAGATATGGATTTACTATCCAGAATAAACATTAATTTTTGCTGAAAGCTGTAAAACGTCAGCAGCCAATTGAAAATAGGTAAAAATCACTATTTTATTGTATCTTTAATTCAGACCCTCGAATCATGAAAACAGAAGCTGCGGCAGGAAGTAGACTATATACCATCTTAAAGTACATATACAGAAGAATGTCTACGCAAAATTTTATCAGAGCATCACGACACAATTTTGAGAAAATGAATTTTGAAATTATAAAAAATGCTTTTTTTCGAAAATTATGACAATTCAAGTTTGATAACTTTTTATTCTGACGGTACAATTTCATGAAATCTGGGCACGATATAGCTTAGACATCCTAGATATGGATTTACTATCCAGAATAAACATTAATAAAATAGGTACAATTTCATGCAAATTCAAGTTCGATAACTTTTTATTCTGACGGTACAATTTCATGAAATCTGGGCACGATATAGCTTAGATATCCTAGATATGGATTTACTATCCAGAATAAACATTAATTTTTGCTGAAAGCTGTAAAACGTCAGCAGCCAATTGAAAATAGGTAAAAATCACTATTTTATTGTATCTTTAATTCAGACCCTCGAATCATGAAAACAGAAGCTGCGGCAGGAAGTAGACTATATACCATCTTAAAGTACATATACAGAAGAATGTCTACGCAAAATTTTATCAGAGCATCACGACACAATTTTGAGAAAATGAATTTTGAAATTATAAAAAATGCTTTTTTTCGAAAATTATGACAATTCAAGTTCGATAAC
>JAPWLS010002259.1:0-90814 GCA_028551675.1 Tineola bisselliella | reverse complement strand
ATTAGGTTGATGAAGGAAATTAACCTTCACCAACATTCAATAACTTGTCTCGACGCGCATGTGACATCATCAGGATACGTGTGGTCGCTTCGGCTTCGCTTCGACGACTCTCGTCGAAATTATAAACAAAATAATTTTAAATAATTTCCTTTAATATCAATATAAGCTGCAAATAAAGCTCCCACATGACAAGTCCAAAGTTCAGATTGATGGACCGCAACTTATTAGATTTAGGGCATAAATTTTGGGACGAAAAATAAGGTCGAATTTAAATTTAGGTCGATGTGTATATAAATTGGTCAGCTATCAGGTTTCCCAATGTGACCTCAACGATGAATGATTACACCCCACTGCAAACATACCCTAAATTTCCACAACATCGTTATATAAAATACATATCGGACGATTCAGCTGACTATTAGTATCCGAAAATGTGATATTAAGTACAACTATAAGAGTATATCCTCTTTTTTTTAATTATAAAAAGGAGTGTGGCGGTCGATTCTACAAGCCGAAAATACTTATTTAAGAAGATTTGAGGTTTTGACGTTTTGTCTGTCAGTGTCATCTTTTTTGTTTTCTTCTTGTCTTTTTATTGCCACATTGTATTGTGTAAATTATATTTTTAATCCGTAAGAATCCGTACCATTATTTCACATAAGTTTCTCCAATAAAACGGCATTACCCCTATTTTTCAGATAGCCAAGAGGGTTTCCCAGATTGATTTTTTTTGTTTGCCCAGTCAACTTTGAGAACGACTGCTCTAGCTTACCCTTTCGCGGAGTCTGGTTCTGTGGGCTTATCACGAATTTAGTCTGGCTTTCGAATCGAGCTGTCACAAGTAAAACGGATCCATTAGCAATCGGGATCATGAATTTTTACTAACGACTAACGAGCACCAGCAATCTATCAAATGAACGAAAGATCGAGACGTTTGAAAATTAACAAAAAGTATCTAAAATATTGTAGTTCCAAATCCGCACGCGGTGGCGCTGTTCAAAATTCCATACAAATCGTTTGAAGCCCAGTCTACATTGCAATACAAAGTTCAATGTTAATTATAACTATTTTTTTCTACTTGGAATTATAGTTCGAATGCCCGGCAGATATTTTATTGATGTTGATTGATGAAGCAAAATGTGGCCCAGTTTCACCAATGTGTTAGCCCTACTTTCCTAAACGGGTCATACCATGTCCTCAATTTGGCCGACAATCATATACTACACTATATTTCAATTAATATCACCAACTTTGTAAATACAGTCTAACTACATTTTTCCTTCATTCCTTGACATTGTTATTCATATAACAACAACAATATGTCATAATTAAGTAATAATTTATAAAAATTAATAAGAGTTGTAGCTGTGTAAGTTCTTTATACTTTATTAGTAACTAGCTGTTACCCCTGACTTAGTTCGCGTCGCAATGAAGATATAAAGTACTATGAAGTTTAATGATGTTTCATATTTCAACGACGTGACTGCCCGTTCGGAGTCTCCGGGGTTATTGTAGTTTTAGTAAGGATCCTTATTTTTTTTCCTGTAATTTATATAGCCTATATTGATCAGTGACAATTTAGCATTCAAATGGTGGAAGAATTTTTGAAATCGGTCCAGTAGTTTTTGAGCCAATTCGTTACAAACATATAAAAATACAAATCTTTTCTCTTTATTAATATTAGTATAGAATACATATGTATTATAATAGTAAAATAAATACAAATTTTCTTCTCTCTATTTAACGACAACTCCCAATAACGTCCTCAAATGTCGCTATATAGAGTTTATATGTAAATTTAATTGCTCTATTGCTTAGACTGGAGAATAAACAAGTCCTTTCATAGTGTTCTAGTCTTCATGTAATTATTAATTACCTCTAAATTTTCGAATGCATTTGTTTTTATATTAAAAGTTGAATAGCGCCACTGTGAGGGGATTCGGAACTATTTTAGTTCGGAATTCCCTGATGCGCAAGAGATAGGTCTATGCGAAGTAAAGCTTTTAGCATTTGGTATAATATATCCCTACTAATATTATAAATGTGAATGTGAGTTTGTTTGTTACGTTTTTACGCAACAACTACTTAACCGATCATCATGAAATTTCGTACACATATTTTTGAAGGTACTAGAAGTAACATAGGATACTTTTATTAAAAAAATATTATTTTTTACTATAGTTTCCAATTGACTAGTAAAATATTGAGTATAGTTCTATTGAAATGATATCTGATACTTAGTTAATGACTTAAATGCGAGCGAGGCCGCGGGTAAAAGCTAGTATATTATATATATTCTTCAATAGAAGTAACAATAATCAGTCTGCCACTATTTTAAAGCAATAAAGGATTTATTATTATTGCATTTAAAACATAGAGGAGTGCGACCGTAATGGTTGGTTAGACGCCGCAAAAGAGACGGTTAATATTTAAGTCGGGCGTAAAATATGTGACTTATTTCCGAAAATAAATTGGTAAACTTTCATAAAGATGACATTGTAACATAGCATGTTGTGAAGACGCACCTATTTCCCGTAGTGCCGGGCGCGCCTTCGTTTCCTGTCATAAAGACAGGATTACATGAACGGACTTACATTCGTTTTTTAAACATATGCAGCATTCATTATGGGATACAGTGTCGTGAACGTGTGTGTCAAATTTATGGCTTCAAATTTTGTATTTTAATTAAATTAAAATAAATACTATAAACTGCATATATTAGTCAAGGGTATATACTCTATAATTTAATTTTGACATTTAAATAACAATTTTTTTTTTGATTTGATCATTATGATTTTTTCATTATATTTTCATATTATTGTGGGCTGATACCTATGTGGTTGCACCGTGGCGTGGATCTGATCTAATTTTAATTCTTGTGAATTATTTATTATTGAGAATTATGTGACTTATGTAATGTTATTTACTTTTTTTTCTGAATGAAAATTCAGTTTTTTTTTATTAATTATTTTATGTACAGGCTACGATTGACGAGTTTCTTGTGGTCCTTCTTCTCGTCATACGCCTTTCCGAAGCCATTATAGAATCTGACTTTAGTGCCTATGCTAATAAACGATTTTCATTTCATTTCAATATGATTTAATTAATAAATGACTATATTTAATTTTTTTTGTCCTAATTGAAAATAGTTTTGCAATGTTAGTGCATGCTGTGTTCACTGTGCATAGGGCCTACAATTGGATTGTTATAATTTCTTGGTGTGATATAAAGTTAAAAATTTTATTATTGCAATAATTTTTTTAATCGATTCAGTAGTTCTAAAGATATTTGCGTAGATACAATGAATTTTTTTTCTAATATTAGTTTGAACCGCTATTCTGGTACCAGTGGGCTTATCATGAATTTTAGTCTGGCTTTTGAACCGAGTTCGCTTGAAGCGATTTGTATGGAAATTTGAGCAGCGCCACCGCGTGCGGATTTGGAACTACAATATTTTAGATACTGATTTTAGATTTTTGTTAATTTTCGAACGTCTCGATCCTTCGTTCATCTGATAGATTGCTGGTGCTCGTTAGTCGTTAGTAAAAATTCATGATCCCGATTGCTAACGGATCCGTTTTACTTGTGACAGCCCGATTCGAAAGCCAGACTAAATTCGTGATAAGCCCACAGTTATAGCTTACTATAAAGTGGACTATTATAAAAATATATTTTGCATAAATTGCCCTTCATGTAATCCAAGCATAAATACATTAAGGCACACCTCTGACCTACCCACCACTATATGCCGTGATGGCCCAACGCCGCAAATGGATATTTTTAATTATACCCCTAACAGAGGGTAACAGGGGGATGTTTTTTAAGACTGACGTTTGAACTTTGACCACTTTATATGTTAGCCAATAGGTTTAAATTTTGAAAAAGTTTGGACATAATCTATGTCATTTTATGTTTACCCTTAGGTATACAATAGGATGACAATGCCCCTATACAGCAGCTATTCTTCTACGTCATAGTAGATTTATTATATATTATTATGACATTAGTATGTAAGTGGACAATGCCAGTATACAGCAGCTAAATCAAGTTGATAATTAATAAATTTATTTCATTTATATTTGTATTTGTATTGACGAGTAAAAGCGCTCTATTAGAGCCCAATTACTAAAAGTAAATAAATAAATAAAAAATTACATCCAATACGCGTCATATCAGCATCCGTTACCGTTTTCTCATACCAATAAAAGAAAAACAATTACATACAAACGAGTAACGTGGAAACACTTCCTATATTTTTTCTCTCTAAATATTGACACTTGCGATTGTTATTAAATCAAAAATGGCGGAATTTCCCGCGCTTTCCACTGTCAAGTTCATCGCACACGCAATACATGTGATTTATTTACACAAAAAAAGTTAATTGATACGTGTTTTATAGTTATATTAGTTACATACATAATTTAATTTTAGAAGCAGGCGAGAGTTTACAAATAATCATTTTTTCCGATCGGGAGTCAAATCCGAGACCTCTTTATAACAGACTATCTGTTGCCAGCGACTTCGTTCGCATAGCAATGAAGATATAAAGTACTATGAAGTTTAAATGTTTTGTAGATATTGATGTCCTCTGTAAAACTGTAGTACATCACTTTGCTCTATTGTCAATAAGTTCCGCAATATAATTTTTTTTTTTTTTTTTTTTTTTGAAAATATTCATTAGCCTATGTTCATCAGAGATAATGTAGGATTCTAATGATAAAAGAATTTTTCAAATAGGTCCATTAGTTCCAGAGCCTATTCAATACATACAAACAAACAATCAATCAAATGTTTTTCTTTATATATTAGTATAGATTGGTACACTAAACAATGCTTTACATAGGACGTTAATAATTAATTATTAAAAATAATTATTTTATTATTACTGTTTATTTAAAAAAAATTATAACGCTTCGAAGGTTTTACAGTCATCATGGTTACTATACGACTGCAAAGACGTCGAAATATCAGTTTAAAATAACAAATGAAGACATGAAGACAACACATTCGAATATTATCGTTTTTTTTTCACGTATAGATGGCGCCACTGTTGTATGTATATTTACGAGCAAATGTAAAAATACAAAGTTTAAAGAAATAATGAACTAGTTCGACTAAATAAAAGTATCTGTTGATAGCTGGTAGTCAACAAGAAGTGACGCCAGACGATAGACTATAGTGAATGAATTTATATATTGTTTAAATCAATGTAGTTTTTCTGTGTTAAGAGTTTCATGTAAAAGTCCCCTTGCCAAGTTTTCAGTTAAGACCTCCTTCTTTTTGGCTGAAAATATCATTTTTCAGTGTTACAATTTTGGTACTAATCCAAGGATAATGTTTATGAATTTGACTAGAATTAATCTTTAGTTACATGTGCACTTAAGTTTTATTTATGCTACACTATTGACGCACGTACGCACGCACGCACGCACGCACGTACACACACACACACACACATGCACGCACGCACACACACACACTTCATAGTCGTTTAAAACAAGGTGGGGCACAGGAACCTCCCACATTTAAAAAACCGCGATTTGGTCGTCTACTAGTGTTTTTAACCGGAAAATAATTTTTCCTCGATGTGCAAATTTAGAGCAACAGGATCTATATTAAATATAGATATCTCCATACAGTTTTCTTTGACCTTTTGAAATGTGGGAGGTTTCCGTGCCCCACCCTGTTGTTTTGTCTTATTTGGATTCATATACGACAAATATATCTCAACTATAAATATAAATAAATCTATGTATGTATAAATAGATATTATAATTTATGTAAATAGGCGTTATTTGAATTCATTCATTCAATTTTGCGAGAGGTTAAGTTATTAATATGAATATTGAATAAGTCAAATTGCGGAGACTACATAATATAAAATTATATTTCATTTATTGTCAACGTAAATTGTAGTGAAAAAATAACTGTATCATTTTTACAACGTAAACAGTATCCAGGATATATATATATATATATATATAGGTGTTATATATGTAAGTTATGTTTAGAGGGTAGTTATATAAATCTTTTATATGAATTGTATAATGGTAGGTGACTACCCCGTTGTCTGGCAGTCGTTAACAAGCTCGATAAACGATCACACTCAAGAAGGACTTTTATACAATACTAACTAACATTTTGGCAACTTAATTTTTTTTTTGTTGAAAATTTTTCAACAAAATTGTCAATGTTTTTTTAAGATATTCAATACAACAATGAAGAATCTAGAATGTAGATCTACATCCAGATAAGAAAAAATAGAAAAAAAAATCCTATAACCATGATATATTGTGGTCCAATACTAATCGATTGTCAAGTAATGCAGTGTCTAATTTTATACATAACAAACAAAAAAAAAAAACAACACTTTACTTTCCCTAGTGATAATGTATTTTTGTTTTAAAAAATAAATAAATAAAAACACAGACAATGTAACACATCAACCCTTCGTCAGAATTTCTACGTATATACCTCGGTCTCAAACATAATTAGGTCAACTGTCCACGGAGACGAGACATCACGTGTTAATATGTTATATATTTGAATAAGCCTTAGATTGAAAATTGATAAAACGATTAAAAGAACTATCCTTTTTCCGTTGCCTTATTTTCCACACTTAAACGTGACGAATGCGTGACGTGTAACTTCAAAATAGTTCATCCTTGCTTGTACTTTGTTAGAAATATTACATACAGATAATTAATGTACGTATACCTACTAATATTATAAATGTGAATATGAGTTTGTTTGTTACATTTTTACGCAACAACTACTTAACCGATCATCATGAAACTTTGTACACATATTTTTGGATTTACTAGAAGTAACATAGGATACTTTTTATTAAAAAAATAAATAATTATTTTTTACTATAGTCTCCAACTGACTATAGTTTCATCTGTTTGGAATCATATTGATTCATTCTATTGGAATGATCTCTGATACTTATTTAATGACTTAAATGCGAGCGAAGCCGCGGGTGAAAGCTAGTCGTGTACCCTTTAGGTTGTTTTTTGTTGTATTTTTTACTTTTTCCATACAAACGTTTTTGCAACAGATATTTAAAATGTAGTTATTAATATAATTTAATTTTTTAAAAAATATGTAAAATAATTTTCACAAATATATTACACAAAATAAATACAAGTCAGTAAATTTTATTAATATTAGTAGATATTTTTTACATTACCATTAGACTAGTCAATTAAAATACCTAGTCTAATAGTGCAAATAAAAAATTTGATTAAAAATTTTAGTGCATTTTTGTCTGAGGCGGAAGCGGGCGCGGACCAACGAGGGGAGATCAAAATGGCGGCGATATTACGTCACTTACAAAAGCCAGACGTACCGTTTTGAAATTGGATCAGTGGACGAAACGATGGGGGACTGTGCGGTCTCTTCGCGCGCAGTTTCCGAACGCGACGCAGCAAGCGCTCGTGTTTTGTTTTATTTAGTGAGTTTCCTTTTTAAATCACACTAGTTATTATGTAGTGAATTTTTTGTATCAAGTTTTGGTTTTCGTAGTGTTTGTGAGCGGAGGCGAGAGTTTTTCTAATGTAAGTCTAATTGGATACTTAAATTTTGTTAGTTTATAATTTAGACGGATATAAATGAATGTAGAATAAACATTAAAAGTGTAAATTTTTAACTGTTAAACACTTAAAAGTTCAAAAGCGCTAATTTACAATCGTTCCTTTGTTACGAGTTTTACGGAGCTTTTGAAGAGAAATTTATTACCTATAACATAAAATTGAGCTTCGTTGAGGCCTCAGTTACGGAATCAACGAAAACTCGATAGTGAATATTTTTGAAAAAGTAATTTTACTTTAACTACTTACTAAATTCATAATAAGACTAGATAACATTAAATAAAGCAAAGGAAATTTATATTCTGAAATTTTGTTTAAAAATGTTTGTCTAGTTTTTCTGAAGATTAAGAAAAGATGTATGATTGATGAGAGATAGGTATTTAGGTTTTTTACCTAAATGTGTGGATATAGTGGTAGATATGTGAATGTGAGAGATCGCATTGGTTAACGCAACAGGCTATATGTGAAATGTAGAGTTTGAAAATGACTTTTATTTGACTTTGACCTAGTTGAAACTCAAGTTGAACTATGCATATACTTTGTCGCTTTCAACTCAATATACTAGAGAAGTTATGTTAGATATAATTTGTGTCGGAGTGAATTTTTAAAGTGCGCACTTGACTACTTTTGCACATATAGTAAATGAAAATGAAAATCGTTTATTAGCATAGCCACTAAAGGCGTGCGCTTGTTCGTCAGACTCTCTAATCACTTCCAAAAGGCGTATGACGAGAAGAAGACCACAAGAAACTTAATTCTGAATTAAAAGAATTTTAATTCAGAAAAAAGTATATAACAATTCATAAATTACATAATTCTCAAGAATTAAAATTAAATTAACTCCAAAGTATTAAATAGAACTTTAAAAAAATCCAATACGATGGCAACATAAGGATATTATAACCAGACCTGAAGCAAATATAATAATAATAATAATATTAATAGAAATTTATTTCGACAGGGAAGAGAACCCGGAGCCTCGTCTTGACACACTGAAGTCAAGTTAAATTATAATATATATTATAATATGCAAGTTTTTATATAATCGTATTTGGCGTAAGAATTTTGTTCTTCACACGCTTATATGAAAACTAAATTACAGATTTAAACAATGGTAAAAGATTGGCCAGAGTTGTACTGACTACACGTTGAAAAATATCTAACGATATTGGAATTTATATGTAACATAGTAACAATCAAGGCATGCTATTTTCTCTAATAAGATTCTTATTGGAATATAAAATAAAATAAAAACTATATAAACTGGACATACATTCCATTTAGTATCTAAGTAGTTTTCATAAAAATAATAATAAATTAATATGTTTTTGTATAAGAAATCATTGTTAAAATATTTGGTTTAAAAGAATGATAAAATTCCTTAGTATAGTTAACCGTGGGTCAAGTTTTCTTTACTATAAATTCGCCTTTATTTCTTTAGGCATAAGGAAGCGATTTAAAAGAATATTTAACTTTTATCTAGATCAGCCATTCTAAAAGTGTGTTCTGCGGAACCCTAGGGCTAAAATACTGCAATAAATACCTACAAAAGGGAGATTATAAGGTTACATCTAAATATTCCAACTAAATATTACGTAATATACATCATCGATATATAAATCAGTTTTTTATAATTATATTAAGGCTTTTTCCTTCGCCAAAAAAGTTTGAGAACCGCTGATCTAGACCGACTTCGTTATTTAGCTGGTAGTAGGCAGTATGGTGGTATTTGTTGGGTCTGCCGTCCCCAGATATTAGTCGAAGTCGTAAGCAGTCTGGTATAACGAAAAGGGTGCTTATACTTGGCTCATTAAGTCAACATAGGGGACTGCTGTCTGCGAATCCTTTTATATCAGCGGTTCTCAAACTTTTATACAAGTAACGTTTGAAACGATTTCTTATAAATGCGTGTAACAGAACGTAATGACGGCTAGGTGACAGTAGACAGTTGCAGTGGATTATTATCATTGGTCAAAAATAACGTCAACAATTTTTCAAGCATGTGATTGGTTTATTTTGTTTTGTTTGAAGTTTGAACTCTACTCAGTGAATCTACACTTGAATACGGTCGTAAATCTAAGGTACATGTATTTATATAATATATATTTATAAACCATTCCATTAAATATTTTAGAGAGATATAATTAAAAAAAAAACAGACAATTTCCTTACAAGAAGACAAGTCTCATATCTCGCTGTAAAGCTATAAAAATTGGTCCAAATTTTGATTCTCGCAATTATACAGGATGGGTTTTTCTTCGTGTCCATGATTCACATTTAGAAGATAGAATTTCTGGAGATGTAAATCCTGAAGGAAGTCCTGAAAAAAATCCTTTCATTAGTATTCACCGGATTCCTCGGCGTATTGGTATTGCGAGAAGGGCATTACACCCTATGGCATTATACCATAAATGATATGATATGTTTCGAATAGGAAATTACCCCCTCTATTACCAGTATTTCCTTGGTCCTTGACTTACGGGACACCCTGTATAATAAATTTTGTAGGCGTATGACCTACATTATATAATTATTACTTGACCGAGCGACATGGCGCCTCCGTTAACCTTCAAATGAAGCTCGTAGGCGAAAATACGTTGTTCCGTCTTTTAATACAGGAAATATTTAGCTTGATGTTTTTTTGCAGTAGTGTCTCTCCGATTGATTTGAAGTTAGATATTAACCTTTAACTGCTGAGGTGGGGTGGAGGGGGGGGGGGGGGGGGGGGGTGCTTCTCAGGTTTTGAGAAAATAAAATTTTTTCTTACTGATTTATGATCTCATGTGATTTTAATTATCGAAATGATAGTTAATTATATACAAATAAATTGTTTTAAAAATATTTTATTTTATTATTTAAATAAAATCCACTGAAGCTAAATATTATATATATAAACTCTGAAATTCCTAAAGATTTTTAAATACAAACACATATATATACGGGTCTCTAAGGCCCCCACGTCAGTGTTTACGTGAAATTAAATCCACCTCAGTAGTTAAAGGTTAAGGATCTATGAGTGGAAACAAGATCATACGACAGTGTGTTTTTTATTACATTGTAAGATATGCGCGTGGGTATTTGTAATAAAAGCACTAGACACGTCCAAGCCCTTTAATGGTTGACAACAGACTGAGGAACTACCCTCTATATATTATATCCTTCCCCCTATTAACACAAATAACTTAATAGCTAACAATCTGAATAACAATGTGTTACTGAAAAAAACAAGAAGAAAACTTAAAATTAAATATTAACACAAATAACTTATTAGCTAACACCCTAATTAACAATTATATTATCTAAAAGTATATTTAGGGTATCAGGTCAATATTATCGGAGAATATTCAAAATAATCAATTCCCATTAGAATTAAATAATTTTTTATTCGATTACAGAAATACTAGTCACTGCACTACTAAATTTACTCCCGCTCAGCTACATCTATAATTGATTTAGTTGATAATACGACTGTGTATTGTTTTGATTTATTTGACTGGACTAAGTATAGTAATTATTACATTTCATTCGATTGACGAGTTTCTTGTGTTATTCTTCTCGTCATACGCCTTTCCGAAGTCACGATAGAGTCTAATGATGAGCAAGTGCACGCCTTTAGTGCCTATGCTAATAAACGATTTTCATTTCATTACAATTTTCTGTATATCTGTTAAACGAAATGTATTGATCTGAATCTCAAATCTACGAATTACCACATGTAGATAATGTAAAAACTAACTTTAGAGAAACTTGTGTGAAATAATATTGCTGATTAAAATGGATTAAAAATATAATTATATATATTATACATTGTGGCAATAGAAAGACCAGAAGAAACAAGAAAGATGACACTGACAGACTAAACGTCAAAACCTCAAATCTTCTTAAATAAGTATTTTCGGCTTGTAGAATCGACCGCCACATAACAATTAACAATATCGGCTACTGGAATATTATTTTTTTTGTTATATATCTCTAACCAAAGTTTTATTTTTCTGCTACTTCTAGGGTCTTATAAATTGTCGTTTTATTAACTTTCACCTACCTTACTCTCTTTATTGCACTCAGAAAAAAGTACGTAGATCTACGAACTTTTCATGTGGATATTTTACTATACGTAATTTACTAATCTGGTACGCCTTTTTCAAAATCAGAATTGGCAACACTGGATCTCATTAAAATTCTGTAGTTTTTTTATTGGTCGGCTGCTCGATATTAGCAGAATTGTCTTTAAAATTTTCAGCCCCAGTTTTACTATGATTACTTTACAAAGAAAACAAATTGATATTTGGTTTGAATGTCGTTTAATTATTAATAAAAAAATATTGTACAATTATATCCATAAAGGTTTTCAAGAAATACGATGGTTAGTATACTAACCACTAAACCTAAAAGAGTTATCTGATAAAAGAAGAAGAAGAATATAATGTTTTTTTTTTTGTAAAATATTCTCATAAAACCCTAAATAGTTAAGAAATGTGTGTATATTACAATGTTATAACTTCAAACTAGGAAACGCTTATGTGTGTTAAAATTTGGATAACACTTGCTAAATACTTGGTAGAGTATATCAAAGATGCACCCATATTCACGGACGAAGTCATGGCTAATCAAACTTAAAAAACTTAATTATCTTGGTACCAACTACAATACTTAATATCCGTAAGAAAGTTCACACTCGACAGTCGTCAGTCGACACAAAAAAATTAACCGGGGTAAATAGTTTGTTAGTTACATATTATTTTAGACTGCTTCCCCACCCTGAGCCCATGGTTACCAGTGCTTGTATTTCAGATAGGTATATTTAGTATACGGTTTTTGGTTCGTTACTCAACTCAGTAATTTAAAATTGCTTTTGACATGCTCATTGTATATTTCCCCCAAGTCGGGAGTCTGAGAGTAATTTCCTTAGAATTTGCGCGAATAATCGAGTTATTCTGTATCTGTGTGCTTACGTATGATATGTAAAAAGATTCTATTTGGCGTTTATTTTGATTAATCCCTACTAATATTATAAATGTAAATGCGAGCTTGTTCGTTACGTTTTCACGCAACAACTACTTAACCGATCATCATGAAACTTTGTACATATGTTTTTGGAGGTATTAGCCAGTAACATAGGATACTTTTTAATAAAAACAAAATATTTTTTACTATAGTTTCCAACTGACTATAGTTTCAGCTGTTTGGAATAACATTGCTTCGTTTCTATTGAAATGATCTCTGACACTTATTTAATGACTTAAATGCGAGCGAAGCCGCGGGTAAAAGCTAGTTTTACTGTAAATAATCGTTGACGTTGCGAGATTGCTTCCAAAATGTAATGAAAGTAATCAAAATAAATTTGGTAATTAACAGTGTAAAAATCTTTTAAATTTGCCGGGACCTATAGAAATAGTGATAAAATGTAACCGCGTAATGCGTGTAAATGTTTTGAAATAAAAAATTCAAAGATATTTTTGGTCAGATGACCGGTCTGAAGAAAAATGCAGTCAGTTAAGGTTTTTTAATACTGTGCAAATATAATTGGTATTTTTTGTAATTATTAGATTTTTTTTTTATTATTGATACTTGATTTTCATAGTTGCAGAATGACCCATCGTAATATTTCCTTTAGGTTCTCGATCTTAGACAAATAAAGGATTTGACTCGGTTTATCTCTCGCTTCTGGCTTCGTACCAAAAATTCTTATTACAGGAGAAAATTCTACTTTTATTAATAGACAGCTTTTACTCGCGGCTTCGCTCGCGTTTAAGTCATTGAATAAGTATCAGAGATCATTTCAATAGAAACTATAGTCAGTTGGAAACTATGGAAAAAAATAAATTTTCTTTTTTAATAAAAAGTATCCTATGTTACTTCTAGTACCTCCAAAAATATGTGTACAAAGTTTCATGATGATCGGTTAAGTAGTTATTGCGTGAAAACGTAACAAACAAACGCACATTTACATTTATAATATTAAAAGGGATCTTTATGAAAAAAAAAGGAAATATTACGGGACCAGTTAAGACTTATAAAATGAACATTCGTTATCTCAAAGGGGTCTTTTTGACCCTTAATATCGCGGCAGGTCTTAGATTCAATTCCAACGTTACTTTTGGACAACTCGTCGCACCAAAGCCAGCATAGTGGGGACTCTACTGGTGCAGTGCTGAAAATTACAGAAGTAATCTAACATAATACAACTAAAAATTAACATCAATAACTTATGTAGGTAGGTACTGTAAAAAATTAAAGGTAAAGTTGTAATATTCTAAATTGAATGTATTTAACCTATATGTCAGAGGTTCTCAATCTTTTTTTGGGTATATGCCTATAGATATATCGAGGAAAGCGATACCAACTGTCATGTTGACGAGTTTCTTGTGGTCTTCTTCTCGCCATTGTAGAGTCTGACGATGAGCAAGCGCGCGCCTTTAGTGCCTATGCTAATAAACTATATTCATTTCATTTCACTTCATATTCAAATAATGTTTTGTTTCATTCACTCTCCTTTTATTTTAAATTTGTTAAAAAGAGACAAAGGATAACCTTCATTAAAGTCTGCGTTCACAACCGTTCAGGCACGTCCATTCTAAATAGTAATTAGCAAAAAACAGTGCCGTTTTTTTGGAGATCCGGTTATCTTAATATTATAGTGTAACCTAACTGACCCGCGGTATAATCTAATCTTTGAGGTCGGCAGAGGTCATTGACTCCTAGCCAAATCTATATGGGAAAGCTGGTCCTGCGTTTTAACGAGTTACATATAAGGAAGTATTGTTGGAGTCTTTTCATATTTGAAAGGTAATACGTAGGTACTAAAAAAAACCTTCAGTTACATTTATATACCAGGAAGCTTTTATAGTAGTCTAGCTGTTAAGCGGATACAACTGAGAAGTGTCAGCAGTCGCCTGAACTATCTAATGATCAGCTAATATTTCACGGATTAATTTATATAATAAAAAAGGTGTCTGGTTCTATGCTAGGTATACTAAATTCAGGTTAAGGCATTATATGTAATAATAATACTATATTTAAGTGTATACATAAAAGATTCACCGGTGGTTCCCAAACTGTTCTATGGGACTGATCAACAATCTGATTAACTATACATAATTGGACACACTAGGGTAGGTATAAAAGGTGGAGGGGGTGGAGTCGGAGAAGAGGGGGATTTTTGACAATATATATATATATATATATATATACATATATACTAGTACCTACAACAGCATTGAATTTGATTTAAGTCTGTCTAACACATTATATATATTTTATGTTTTTATATGCACTCCGTACTTTAAGAGACATTTGTTGATTGTTATGCTGTCCTTACAACAATACTAACAGGGCGATCCATTCATTCACGAACTGTAAAATAAAGTTAAAAAAGTTTGTGTCGGTGATTGTACTTACTATATGAGCGCAAGCGCATGAATCATGCGCGCGTGTTTCTGTTTATCTTGTACCATCTGTTCTTTATACAGTGTGTCCTGAATTTTTATATATTGTCATATATTTGTCAATTGCAGCATATTGTTTTTTAAACGCAATTTAACTTGATTTTTTTATGCAATGAAATATGTTATTAGAAATCCAGATCCAAATCTTTTTCTTTTTATTTTGTAATCTTATTAGAAGTGTAGTATCTATCCCTTTGTCATCTCGAGCATGCCGTCCTAACCTATAATTAAAATTTCTATTAATTTGTATAATAGCAATCCTATTTATAATATATAGTCCTAATGTAATTTTGTGAGCTTTATAAATAAATAATATACAAAATAAAATAATAATAAAAATAATTATTTACTAATAGAATCTATAGTAATTTTTAGACATGATTTCACTAATTTAAAATACTTTATGTGACTTACTATAACGTTTAAGATATTTATTTACTCAAAAATAATCCCAAATAAATTCACTTAATTGAGATATGTATATAAAATTTATTAATATATAACGTACATATACTATATCGTATTATATTAGAATATTTACATCACCATCACAAGGCACTCAGACCCATTATATGTAATTTATATTTAAATTTGGAAATTTTTCGTTATTGGTAATAATAAGCGGCAATTTATTATATATCTGCTATTTAAGGCGACAAAAAACATTATATGACTAATATAAATGCTTCGAAAAACAATCGAACCAATGTCATCCTGAAATTTGTTTTCAATTAAACATCGATCGTTCCCGCATTTATTTTAATTTATACTGTACCTATAGCGTTAGATTCATTTCCCATGGAGGCATCACGTGTTTATTTTGCACGACTGCCTAGATAGGCTCCGGTATATCCGTAGTAATTTTCAATGCAACGGAAACGTGATTGATTATGGCCAATTGATCGTTTATATATCCGATTGAAGTGATCGACAATCGGTGACAATTGATGGAAAAATTGATTTACAACGTTCACATTATGTACATACTATACATACATATATAGTAATGGAGTTAAAAAGTTAATCATTATTATACTTGAGTAAAGAGTAGGAAATATACTTGAGATGAGAATACTTGAGTTTTTTTTGGTCTCCAATTTAAAATTAAATTAAGTGAAATTATATAGTCGGAATAGCTTCGAAATATGTATAATTCTCTATATCATGAAAAAAAAATTAACATATTCTCAATAGTTTCTGAGATATTCCATACATCAACTAACAATCTATTACACAAACAAACTATGCACAATGACAACTTTAAATAGCTCTCTTGTAAAATTGCGATTTTGTAGATCCTAGTGTATCTATACTAATATAATGAAGAGGAAACATTTGATTGTTTGTATGTATTGAATAGGCTCAGAAATTACTGGACCAATTTGAAAAATTCTTTCACCATTAGAATCCTACATTATCCCTGATGAACATAGGCTATAGAATATTTTCAAAAACGTTATGTGTGTGATAGGCATTTTCTGTTGATTGAAATATGAAACATCATTAAACTTCATAGTACTTTATATCTTCATTATTACGCAGACGTAGTCGCGGGCAACAGCTAGTACTAAATAAACACTAGGAAATAAAACGTCTAATATTTTAAATACTAGTCCGATGATGGCGTCGATATATATCTGCTTACGTCATAGATTGCGGAGTACGCATCATAACTGTAGATAAATTATGACGTCATCTTTATCATATGTGAAGGAATTGCTTGAAGGACTTTGTGACGTCATTGCTTTTATTGGTCCTTAAATATCCGTATTAATTTCTGATACACGTGATTGGAAATATACTTGGGTTGGTGGAGACTTCACAGAGAATTGTGACTTATTCTTTTTGTTATAATAATAATAATAAATCGTTTATTGTTTTAAAAATAATAATACTAATACAATTTAACTCATAAATTTGAGACATCGATAGTTTTTCAATTCAAATTCAAAGAAAGATTCAAAAATAATTTCAACATATTTTTAATAAACAAATCCTACTATTCAATTGGTGTATTTATGAATGACATTAACAAATTTAATTTAACATTATTTAGCATTTAAGGTTGACATTTCTATTATAGTAAAATTTAATTGTATAGAATAATTTGCGACGGTGTTTTTTTCACATGACATTGGGCTGCTAAGGGAATACTCGACATTGGCCATTAATAAAAAAAGAAGAAGAATTATTTTGAGACATTGATTTCAAAGAACGCTTCAAATTCAAAATTACAAAGTAATCTATATTTCTTCATAATACATACTATCCTTACATATTTTCTATTCTACTATTCAATTGGTGTAGATATATTAATTACCTATATCTAGCATTAATAAAGTTCTGATATTTTATTATAGTAAAATTTAATTGTATTGATTATTTGCATGCCATATACAATATGTAAAATATGTGATACTACTAACATTACTTCAAGACCTATGTTACTAATCGTAATTATGGCAAATAAATGAATTTCAATTATTATTTTATAAGATGAAGAATTTGGAAGGAGTTACTAGTCTTTTTGTAAATAAATAAATAAAAAAATAGTAATATTTTTTCACATAGGCGAGCTTAATGCCGTCGGAATTATCTACCAGCTAACCTTTGTTGGTGTGAGCGGTGATATTTAGTGCAATGAAAAGAAAATAATAACTAAATATACACAATACATTTGTGGCGGTCGATTCTACAAGCCGAAAATACTTATTTAAGAAATGATCGTTTATTAGCATAGAGGCACTAAAGGCGTTTTGACGTTTAGTCTGTCAGTGTCATCTTTCTTGTTTTCTTCTGGTCTTTCTGTTGCCACAATGCATTGTGATAATTATATTTTTAATCCATTTTAATCAGCAATATTATTTCACATAAGTTTCTCTAAACATACAGTAATGCCCCGCTTTACGCGGGGGATATGTTCCGGAAAAAATCGCGTTAACTGAAATTCCCGCGACCATAGAGAATTTGATGACTACATTATGTTTATACGCACTCTTTCGCGAAATTTAATAATAAATTTGAATTTCGTGTTATAGTGAAACTGCGCATACGGGGTCGCGTAAAGCGGGGTATTACTGTACATACGTTTGATTTGAAAATTTACAAATAAAGAATTATATTATTATGATTATTATTACTAATGTATATTATTATATATACATATGTATTTAGTTTATGAGTCGAGTGAACGCGCACAAAGATCATTTGTACGGCCATACCCATACCCATACGCATATGCGTTTCACAGCGCACGTGTGCCTCTCGCCCTACTTTCGGTGATCGGATGCAAATCCCTTTGTTGTCTGATTGCGTCACTAACCAAACGTATTGAGGCCGCACTGAGATTTGATCACAATTTCGACATTATTTCGAATATTTCTCTGAACGATTTATTATAAGCTATTCAGAGTCTAGCGTGATTTCAGAAATATATATGACGAGATGAAATCACAAGAAACTCGCTATTAGTATAGGAACATTTTTTCAATTATTACATACTAGCTTTTACCCGCGGCTTCGCTCGCATTTAAGTCATTAAATAAGTATCAGAGATCATTCTAAACAGCTGAAACTATAGTCAATTGGAGACTATGTAGTATGTTACTTCTAGTACCTCCAAAAATATGTGTACAAAGTTTCATGATGATCGGTTGTTGCGTGAAAATATAACAAACAAACATTCACATTTATAACATTAGTAGGGAGGGATAAAACAAATTGTAACTTGCAAACTGATGTATAGCGTTAGACCTTCCGTTTAAATAATTTAAATTAATTTCGCGCAGGTAGTATTAAAAAAAAACAATAATTAGTATCGGGTCAGTATTTTAAAACTCGTTACACTTTAAAGGCTTCACGCAGGAAGTGCCTTCGTATTTGTCAATACAATTTTGACCAAGGCTGTAAACTACCTGTTATCTTAATCCAATTAAAGTGTTAAAACGTAGAAGCTTAACAGATAACGCGATTAATTTTTTTATACTTTTATGAGCTCACGCTTGTATCACCGTTGTAAATGTGACAACCTCGGCATTAAATTTTAAAATACATATACCGGGTACCACAATTTTGTCTCTAACCGTTCAATTGAATCACCCGGCATATACTTCAAACTACTCTATACCAGTGGTTCTCAAACTTTTTTGGCGAAAGATAAATCCCTAATAAAAATTTATATGTATTCATTAATAATCATATTGCAATGTAATATTACGTAATATTTATACATTAAATTTTATCTGGGAAATTTAGATGTAACCTTATAATCTCCCCTTGGTAGGTATTTATTGCAGTATTTTCGCCCTAGGGCTCCGCGGAACACACTTTAAGGATAGCTTTTCTATACTATATACTAATAGAAATTTACCTATTTTCGAAAAATATCACAAGAAAATGTCTCCTATATTGGTTACTATACGTACTCTTTCTGACGTTAAACTAGAGATCCAAGAGAAGGGAGATAAAGGAAGATACAATTGCTTGTTTCTAAGTGGTAGTCGTCTGAACTAATAACCATCTACCACTAAATACAGTGCAACCTTATATAACGATACTGAAGGGAATCATTAAATAATTCGCTATTCAAGTAATTTGTTACAATGAGGTTATACATCTAAATTCGTTTTAACAAGATTTTTAAAAAAATAATCTCAGCTTTACGTAGGTACTAATCTGCCTTCCCTGTTATAGCGAACGATTTCGTTAAATGGAGGTAAATAATACTTCCATTTTGCAAACATTGAAAAATATATTCGTAATGTAAAGGTATATCTTGCATTAGTCTCTTACGGGCAGTTCTAGGGATTTCGAAAAATTTGTTAAATCGTGGAAATCGTTACATTAAGATCAATTTCATCTCTTCAAGCCGGCATAGTGGATATCTGTCTGTGATCTGGCTTAATTGACATCAGGCGGAGTGTTTTTGTATAAAAAATATTTCTATAGATTTTCTCCTTACTTCTGGAAGCTAGCTTTCATTATAGTGGATCAATTATTTTTTTATACAAGCAGTGAAATATACATAAACAAGCGTGTAAACAATTTAAACGATGAAATGAAATGAAAATCGTTTATTAGCATAGGCACTAAAGGCGTGCACTTGCTCATCGTTAGACTCTATCGTGACTTCGGGAAGGCGTATGACGAGAAGAAGACCACAAGAAACTCGTCAATCATAGCCTGTACATAAAGTAATAATAATAAAAAAAAACTGAATTTTAATTCAGAAAAAAAAGTGAATAACAATTTATAAATCATATTACACAGTGGTTACAATAAATGTCAAATTAATAACATATATGTATATAAAATACATGTATATGTCCAATAATATGTATATAAAAATATTTTTAAAAAATTAAATAAAAAAAATATATAGCTACCTATACAACATTAAAAAAAAAATACAGTAAAAAAAAAATAATCCTTCTAGTAAGCCAACAGTAAGTCAAGCTCAAACAATAGTTTAAACACTAGTTTGTTAGTAGAACACAATGTTCTATATATAATAATGTTTTTAAACTAGCGATAGACATCGGTTGGCCTTTCGCATCTACAAATAAAAAAAATAATATTAATATTAATACTTCACGCTAAAATTCAAATAAAGATTTGTAGTCTTTTGTTCCATAAAATAAATTACTCCATTTGCGTATTAAATCTTATAGTAGACTTTAAAAATACACGGGACTGTAGTCTTTATTACTATGCGTGTTAGAGATAGAATCGCATGAATTAAGTTAATAGATTCTCGTTGTGCTACATCTGCGCAGGCGCCTAGACTACACCATAAAAGGCCGTGATGCAATCTCTCGAACAAAGAGTTCTAAATTCAAACTTATTTGGGGCACCAATTCTCAATTCAAATTATACAATACTAAAACACGCTTAGCACTAAAGGAATACAGTTCAAAGTATTTTAAATTGGTCACACTTTTTTTCTTCAATAGTACAAATAGCGTAATGTGGAACGTGGTTGTGATTTATGTTCTCTTTGTTTCGGTTGCTCGCGTTCCGAATTAGTTGTGTTGACGCTTTCGTGTGTTAGTTTAGATAATTAAATAATTGTTAAAAAATTGCTTTTGTTAAACTGGTGAGTGAATTATTACTATTTTTTTTATCTGTATAGATATATCGCTAAGGTAAAGGTTTATTTTATTATTATAGTACAGACTTGGTGAAATCATTACACAGGGTGGGGCACGGGAAACCCCCACGTTTCAAATGGCTGGTAAAAGAAAACTATATGTAGATTTTAAAAAAATCATATTTTGTGTAAATGCTGTTCCCCTAAATTTGTACACCGAAGACAAAATTGTTTTCCGATGAAGAACACCCATAGCAAATACTACTTCTAATACAGTAATGCCCCGCTTTACGCGAGGGATACGTTCCGGAAAAAATCGCGTTAACTGAAATTCCCGCGACCATAGATAAGTTGATGACTACATTATGTTTATACGCACTCTTTCGCGTAATTTAATAATAAATTTGAATTTCGCGTTATAGTGAAACCGCGCGTAACGGGGTCGCGTAAAGCGGGGTATTACTGTATATCCCTGTACTACCTTAACATGAGGTGTTATACATACTTATGTCTTAATCATTATTAGTATGTATATAAATTATTTACTTTTTTTTCTGAATGAAAATTCAGTTTTCTTTTGTTAGTTATTTTATGTACAGGCTACGATTGACGAGTTTCTTGTGGTCTTCTTCTCGTCATACGCCTTTCTGAAGCGCACGCATTTAGTGCCTATGCTGATAAACTAATTTCATTGCATTTCAATCTTTGCTATCTATATATATAAAACTCAAAGGTGACTGACTGACATAGTGATCTATCAACGCACAGCCCAAACCACTGGACGGATCGGGCTGAAATTTGGCATGCAGGTAGATGTTATGACGTAGGCATCCGCGAAGAAAGGATTTTGATCGATTCCACCCCTAAGGGGATAAAATAGGGGATGAAAGTTTGTATAAATCTTATTAGATTTATTTCATTCATTATTACGCAGACGTAGTTGCGGGCAACAGCTAGTTGAATATATAAAATGTTCTATACTAGTCAAAGTGTAGTTAACGACTATTAGTTACTACTCAAATATGCAACTACTTAGTCCAGAAATTCCCAAACTATAGAACAGTCCTTCATTCATATTGGTAAAGCTTGTATTTTCATCATCATTCCAATAAGAACAAATAAGACGGCGTTAAGTAGTTCCGCGATTCACCACTAGGGAATCTTTGAGCGTTAACAATATTTATACTTCTATTTTTCCAAGACAGTCAAATTTAGGGTCTCAAGATTGGATTTTTTTGTTAGATGTGTCGGAACCGTCAACTTTGAGAACCACTGACTCAGTCTATTATAATAAATATGTACACTAAATATAGTACTATTAATGTTAACTACAATAGTTGTATCATTAAATCAATTCTCACATTTTATTAGATAAACCTATAAAAATAGTACGTTTGGATTGTTTTAGAAATTATAGTCATTATGCGCGTTTCCATTGTACACTCACGATACGAATTTGTTCTGAAATACAAAAACGAATAAAAATTCATTATGTAGTTTTTAAATATTATTATTGATATTAAATGAACAAATATATACGTTCATTCAGACGTACAATGGACTGAATCTGTGAGCAAACACATGTTATAATTTAATGTCGAAAAAAGTTAGTCATCATGCTGCGATACATAGGAACGGAAGAAATGAAATGAAATGAAAATAGTTTATTAACATAGGCACTAAAGGCGTACGCTTGCTCATCGTTAGACTCTACAATGGCTTCGGAAAGGTAGACGAGAAGTAGACCACAAGAAACTTGTCAATCATAGATAACTGTATTTTTAAAAATAAATAACTACATATAATAAAAACAACGATAAACACGGGCTCTATGTTGTTGAGAAGATACGAACAGTAAATGCTTAACTCAGCGTGATATTGTGGCACAAAACATTGCGCTTAATTGTGCTAGTAGGAATATATTCAGGCAGTCCCAATTGTCATTCTCAAACCGACAATACTTCACGTATTGTGTATATGACGGTTCTTAAAATGTTGGTAGAAAATTAAATTATATTTATTATAATTTTTTAAATCACTAGAAACTTTATATTGTCTGTTTTTAATCTCAAAAATACGTTACAACTTTAAGGTTATATGATTATCATTTTTTGTTTTATTTTAATAGAAAAAAGGAAAGAAATTAAAAACGTGATGTTTTAATATACATATAATAAAATTATTATAAAGTTGTAATAAATATCAAAAATACAACAAAAAATGTTTTGACTTAATTTTCTTATTGCTTGTTTGGGTTTGTTTTTTATCGTGTTGTACTCGAACAATGGAAACGTGCACGGAGCTCAGTTTAGTTATGAGTTGGCATGAATCACTTTATGGAAAACTATTTATTATTGCACCACATGATGGAATATCATGAGATTTAAAATTGAATTCGAAAATTGAATCTTTGAAACGTTTGGAACTAAACGCTACCTGCGACACTATGACACTATGACACTTGAAAATATTAATTATTATTGTAATTCTTTTTATATTTGAGTTTATACCAGTCGCACATGACGTACAATGTGACGTGTTAACATTGAAAATCTATTTAAAGAGTTTACACACGCGTGCATTTGTTAGTTTTACTTGTATACATTATAAAAATCACGTACGTCACGCATGGTACGCGTGATGTGTAAAAAATTTATACGAAATAAGAGAAAGTGTGTTCAGTTGATTTTTCCTTCTACAATAAAACTCAGGTTAGGCGTTCCTATACTTTCAGTACAGGACAACACAAAACAAATAATACTTTGGTCTGAAAAGGGAAATTGTTTAAAATTATTTAAACAATATCGCATAAACAATATCGCTCGAAGCGAAGCCGAAGCGACCACACGTATCCTGATGATGCCACGTGAAGTGGCGAAACGCGTCGAGACAAGTTATTGAATGTTGTAGCGGGAATTATAAGCAAAATAATTTCCTTTAATATGGATTTCCGCAAAGTAACGCCTGAAACAACCAATTATACTTTGGTCTGAAACAAATACTTTAAAATGAATATCCTATTTATGATAATGTATGCGTTAATAAATATTTGTCTCGATTGGGAATCAAATCCGGGATCTCTGTAGTTACTACTAGTTGAGATACTAGGAGCAACATTATTGCGTTTATGTCATTAGTCCAGCGGGCTAATACGGTTCAGTCAGTCACTGGCGCTCTCCGTGGCACGACGTGTTCACATCAATTAAATTGTTTTTGCTTATTTTAGTATTATATATCTGTTATTTAGTTTATACACTACTCTATATTAATGAGTGTTTAGTTTATATTGTCTCTTTCTTTTAAATAGCGAATGAAAGAGACGAAACTAAGTTGTCTTTTGTTTGAGTTTTTCAAATTTGATTGAGTAATTTTTAAGCTAGATTTAAGGAACATATAAGAAATTCTATAATACAAGAAAATATCTTGTATTTACATTATTTTCATTCCAATTGAGTAGTTCTGCGATTCACTACTAGGGAATCTGTGAGCATTACCAATATTTGTACTCCTATTTTTCTAAGACGGTCAAATTTAGGGTCCCAAGATTGGAAATTTTTGTTATATAGGTCGGGGCCGTCAACTTTGGGAATTGCTGACTCAGTCTATTATAATAAATTTGTACACTAAATATAATAATATATAAATTTTTTTAAGCTAGATATAAGGAACATATAGGAAATTTTATAACACAAGAAAATATCTTCAGCATGACGTGTATCAGTAATAAATAAGTATCGATTTTTTAGAATCACTGCTGGAGATGCGCCAAGAAATAGAATAATAAAATTTGTAACATCAGCTTTGGGTCTTTTCTTCTGTATCTTTTTTGTTAAGCTGGAGTGCTGTCCATGCGCTAGTCTGTCATAAAGAAGTCCTGGGTTAAATTTCCAGTGAATACAAATATTAATCCTCTCTACTATATAAATGTGAATGTGAGTTTGTTTGTTACGTTTTCCCACGACAACTACTTAACCGATCATCATGAAACTTTGTTCACATATCTTTGGAGGTACTAGAAGTAACATAGGATACTTTTTATTAAAAAAAAATCTAATTGACTATAGTTTCAGCTGTTTGGAATTTTTCTAGGTATATTTATTTTTATTTCCGTCTGTCATTTTTTATATATGCAGTATAAAATTATTTGAATTTTTGAGGTTAGATCATAATGATTAATTTCTATTGAAATGATCTCTGTTACTTATTTAATGACTTAAATGCGAGCGAAGCTGCGGGTAAAAGCTAGTTATTAACATAAGAATTAGATGTTCTGGGTCTGTGTCTTATGTTTATGTTGTCCTTGTCTTGATATCTATTGTATAAAGTGTCTTAGTTAGGGGTTAGGACTTTATGTAATGTATGTATGTATGTATGTATGTATTATTTTTATTATAAAAAATAATCATTTAAATTAAAGAGGTATATTGTTTGTTCCAGGATCCGCAAATTAATCACGGTATCAAATGTTACTGGAAATATTTTTTAAAAAATTATCGGTGTGAAAATTATAACTGTAAACGGTCACCTACATAAGCTGTCAACGAAAATCCTGAAAATAATTGAAAACCACTCTCGTCTAATTTGTGAGTATTGTTTCGACCTTTCAGAATTGGTGTTGAGTCGAATGACTGTCTAAATTTTTAGTCAAATGACCTGTACTGTTTTTTTAGTGTGGTTTAATGTTTCTATCTATAAATCATGTACAGTGTATAATTAACTTAGTTTCGCGCTTTATTACTTTGTAATGTAAGATGTGTGATGCTTTTTAGATAGCGCCATCTATGGGTGGGTAGTGAAATTGCTAAGGATGATGTTGACACAATAACTTGTTGCGTTTTCGAAAAAAAAACATTGTTAAGATAAAAAAAAGCTTAGTAAATGTTTAAAACGTATAACTTTATATAAGCTTTTACTCAGAAAGCACAGATATCTACGAAAGATCACTGCACCCCGTACTATCAGCCGCGCCCAAAAGGCTTCAAGAAAATAAACTGGACAGGTCATTTGGTTGAAGGCGCGGTCCTGACCACCCCTCCATATAACTCTATTACTCGCTCCGTAATCGACCAATCTAGAAAAGTGACATACGATGACCCGGTTCGACCATTAAATTTGGCCCCTTTTAGTGCCCGTGCGACCCCTTTTTATTTTGGAACTAATAAAATTTTATTATACGTAGATGTTGTAGGTGATTATTTTGTTTACTTTATTTTAGAGTAAGCGGATGGATTAGATTTTAATTCCAGTATAGTACCACCACTTTCAAGTGTAACATGTTATGTCACAGGTCTGATATTATTCCTAATATCACATATACGTAATACATATATGTACTGCATATTACTTTAACAATAAAATGTAGTAATTGTTCCCTTAAACGTAGTGGACAATTTTTATGAAACTTCATAAGCGGATAAACGTCAAAACGGTTATTATACTGCCAATATTGGTTGTCAATTGCCTACATCAACGATTGTCAATCATTCACGTAACAATTGTCAATCGCAATTGATTTAAGGAAGATTTTCTTCTATTAGCGATTAGACGTTACTTCCATTCCATTTCCCAGATATCAATTCCCAAAAGTCATATTGTTTAACATTTAGGAATATAAATGTATCTCTAACAAGAAATCGCTGCACTAAACACGATAATTGGACGCGTTCGACCAAAACATATTTAAATAGGGGATGGAAACATTTATTTCTTTATTAGGGGCTCACTTTTATATGTATAAACAGGCTCGCCCCTAAAACAACAGAACAAGTCAGTATGACAATCCGCAATGGCCTATAAAGCCTGTGCCCTTAAAATAAAATAAATAGATGAACTAAATTGGTCTCACCTGCTATAAAATTGTTTGCAAAACTCGCCCCTAATGAGGACAGTTTATGAGGACGTTTTATGGTGTTTGTGGTGCAATATGCGCGCGCAACCCCCATACAATTACATAAATACCAACGTACTTCGAACCATGCTTTAGTTGCTCACGTGTCCTCTTTAGGAGCGGACGTGTCACGGGAATTTGAAAATGGAATCGCACGTGTTCCATTTCGGTTGCGTTTTACGAAAAACAAAAAAAGAATTGTTTGTTCTATTTTTGAATTGAAATTCGAAAATAGAAATGTTTACGCTAATTTTAATAAAGGTTTTTTGAACTAACTGAAAAATGCTGCTTAACTGAAATTAAGGTAATATTTTAAATATATTTTTATTACAACATTGATAGTATTATTTTAACTTGTATTGGGAATAATTTAAGGGCTAAATTTATAATTTTTTAACCATAGATACATAACAACCGTCGAAAAGTTTCATATCTCATTATAGCTTAATAACTTTATATTAAAAATAAAAATAATAAAGTAACTTTTATTTTCCTTTCTGAAACAACATTAAATAATAAATAGCCCTAAAACTTGTAATTAATATTTTCTTTGACTCAAAATGAATCGATAAACTCCCTCCGAAGACGGTTTCAAGTTATAAGAATCGATATAAACGAATAAATAATTAATATAACGACCTTATGACATTACGGGGTAGGCAGGTGTCCTAGCAGCTTATAACCACAACAAATAGAACAATTCAAGTTGTGATACTATATAGGGTTTTGATTACTTTATTGTCTTTATTTTGATTAATTTTATTGTCGTATATATTTTTTATTCATTTGTTTGTATTTATATTTATTTTGGCTGTAACAGTCATTAATCTAACGTCAAATGCATGCGTCTTAGAGATTAGAATTAGTTTGTGTGATTTTATTATTATTATTACATGACTTTTTTTATTTTTTTTAAATTTTATTATTGACATTGTTTGTGGTCATTTTTGTTAAGTACGCAACATTTAAAGGATTTGGAGTTAATTGTTAAAATATTGGCGTTACTGTCCCTTGTTGAAGAATTCAAATAAATAAATAAATTAATTAACAGTATAATTAATTTTTGAAAATTTGAAATATAAACACTTTTTAGTCGTTTTTAAATATTATCTTATATATTACTGGAGGATCGGAATTCGAATTCGGGTCTTAAAAGAATTACATACCACTATAAACTTCGTCGAAGCGAAGCCGAAGCGAACACACGTATCCTGATGATGCCACGTGAAATGACGAAACGCGTCGAGACAAGTTATTGCATGTTGGTGGAGGTTATTTTCCTTCATTGACCTAATGTAGCGGGAATTATAAACAAAATAATTTAAATAATTTCCTTTACTATAAACTTTGTCTGTTTGAACCTCAGGGGTCATAATTGTGAAATTGTATCACTCAGAGTGGATACAAGTGCTAATTAACGTTAATTTATTTAACATCGTTCCTGATGAGTCAGCAGCGGCCGTGATGAGATATCGCCTACGTTCTATTACAATTAGAATCACTTTGAAAATATTGCTTAAGGTTACATGTGTGGGACTTTAAGACGGTTACACATTAGTGCAAGTCGCGTGGAAGATGCATTTAGAGACGCTGATGTGTTATAGCAGCCATTCTCAAAGTGTGTTCCATGGAACCCTAGGGCAAAATTACTGCAAAAATATACCTACCAAAGGGAGATTATAAGGTTACATCTAAATATTACGTAATATTACATTGCAATATGATTATTCATAAATACATATCAATCAGTCTTTTATAATTATATTAAGGCTATTTCCTTCGCCAAAAAAGTTTGAGAACCGCTGTGTTATAGTAAAGCGGATTAAAATATAATTATGAATTAAAATTATGAAAGTTATAAATGTGTCAAAAATCTAAAACCGTTTTAAATAAGTATTTTCAGCTTGTAGATGCACTTGCCATACATGTACTGAAATTGTTAGATACATATAGCTGTGTGTATAAATTTTGGATCACAGTTTAGTTCTAAATTTAACCTATTTATTTTTGTAACGTAAGACGCTAGTCTTAGTACAAAACATACCCCAAGTAATTATGGAATAGAAAAAAAATGTGGGTTATAGTAAGTAGTAGTAAATTGTGATCCAAAACTGTGCGCTCACTGCATCACATTGCATTGTTTAAAACAATTGAATTATAACAAAACGAATATAAGTCAAAATACGATATTAATTGTTCTTTTTTAATTTAACTAGCTGTACCCTGAGCGCGTTGCTACGCCACCAACTAAAATAAATTTAAAGGAAAGACATTACACAAATATTTAATTCATTTTGAGTCATTTTATAGACTTTGTTCATTTGACGACAATATTGTCTGTTCAATGTGAGCTGTCACGGCAATACATAAAATTCATTAGAATGACAGTGGCGCCATCTGTCGAAAATTGGTCGGAACCTTCGTAGGCTCAAAGATCATCACATGATCAAATGCATAGTTTACGATTCTATAAAGGACATACAGACAAACATTCATTTTTTAACATATAGATATATTGGGATTGGAATATAAGTGTATATATGCGGCTTTATATATATAAAACACTATCGATGCAGGTTAATATTAAAAACAATAGCACGTGTTTGTTTAAAAAAGCACGTACTGGCTTATGAATAAATTCAATTCATGCCTTACTTCAATGAGGTAAATCAGTGATACTCAACCTTTTTTTTTTGTTGCGGTTACTTTTAACGATTTCAAAATTTGGCGGCACACAAAGAAAATATACGTCTAAAAATTATTAAATCATATTATTTAATAATATTAACAGTACAGTAATACCCCGTTTTACGCGACCCCGTTATGCGCGGTTTCACTATAACGTGAAATTCAAATTTATTATTAAATTACGCGAAAGAGTGCGTATAAACATAATGTAGTCATCAACTTCTCTATGGTCGCGGGAATTTCAGTTAACGCGATGTTTTCCGGAACGTATCGCCCGCGTAAAGCGGGGCATTACTGTATTATATATCTAAAATTTGGCGGCACACTTAGAATTTTGTGGTACAGTGGTTAAGTATCACTGAGGTAAATAGTTAGGTTCGTTATTATACTTGTATATCGCCATGTGCTATTGATATGATAGGATCTACGAGAGAACGATTTAACCCTCCGTCGGGCGCGGCCGATCTCACAGACACAGCAATTATAGGTTCTATGAACTCTTTTAGTTTTTAGTCTGATTTAAAGGGGAAAAAAATCTATTACCTTTGTATAAAATTTATTTCTAAACATTCCAATAAAAAAGATTGATTTTAATTTTCATCTTAGATTTAATTAGAAAAAATGTAATTATCAATTTTCTCAATGAGCCCGTCAAGCACACCGCGCCCGATCTAAGGAGTTTTTGAGGGGCGCCCGACGAAGGGTTAAAACTTAAAGTTGTTATTGTGCATAGTTTGTTTGTGTACATTCTTCGTTGTTGTATTGAATATCTCAGAAAGCATTTTCATAAGATGGAGTATTATATTTGGGAGCTAATTCAACAAAAAAAGTAAATGTTAGTTTCGATTATGTTAATTGGACCTAGCGGTATATATACAAAAAACAAAATCATTGAAGCCATGATAAAATCTTATTTTCAGTGATCAAGTAACTGGAGATTTCTAGTACAATTACTAAGGTTTAAGACATTTATTTCCTCAAAAAGAATTACAGAAATTCACTTAATTGAGATAAATATTTATGAGAAATTTATAAACATAACGTACACAGACTAAATATATCTTATTATACTAGAATATTGACAACTTCATCAAAAGGCACTCAAACCCATTATATGTTTTTTTAATTCATATTTAAATTTAGTAATATTTTTAATATTAGTTATATTAATCAACAATTTATTATATTATAGAAATCAAATAATCAATTGATATAAGGTATGCTTTTAAAAATAAATCATTAAACTTATAATCTGCTAACCCCTTCTTAACAATAAAGTCGTTAAGATAATCTCCCGCTAAGTTTAAGAAGTTTGTTTTAATCGTTCAAGTTAAGTGATGATTTAAAAATTATAATTCTTCTAAAATAAATGTATTTATTTCGTTATTATTAAGTTAAATATGAATATGTGAAAAATATGTTAACGAAAACATTTACATTTTATTATATGTGTTGTAATAAAACAAAAGAATTCGAATTAAATCAATTAAAAATAAAAGCGATAATTAAGTCTATTTAATAAATAAATATATATTTATTATTACATAACGTATTATCGTATAACAAGTGAAAAGCGGACCTGAGATCTCAGTGCAATAGACTAACATGTTGAGCAATGCCTCACTGAATTCGACAGATGGCACTAAGATAATACCCAATACAGTGATTCCCAAAGATAAGTTTAATTTTTTTTAAATCATATTATTTAATAATAATAACATTATTATACTATATATCAAAAATTTGGCGGCACACTTTTAGAATCATTGGTCTAATTGTATGCACAAAATCTAAATTGTTTCTAAGAAAAAAGTATTTTTCTTTAGGATATGTCATTAATATGGTAGGATCTACAAGAGAGCGATTTAAAGTTGTCATTGTGCATAGTTTGTTTGTGTCGATTCTTCGTTGTTGTATTGAGTATATCGGAAACTATTAATATTTAAAAAAAAAATTGCTAAAATGTTAGTTCCGACTATGGTAAAAGTGGCGTGAAAACTACCATTCTAAATATTTAAATCTGTGGCGGTCGATTCTACAAGCCGAAAATACTTATTTAAGAAGATTTGAGGTTTTGATGTGTAGTCTGTCAGTGTCATCTTTCTTGTTTCTTCTTGTTCTTTTGATTACCACAATGCATTGTGATAATTATATTTTTAATCCATTTTAATCTACATTATTATATCACATAAGTTTCTCTAAAAGATGCATTGCACTTAGAGACAATGCATTGTGGCAATCAAAAGATCAGAAGAAACAAGAAAGATGACACTGACAGACTAAACGTCAAAACCTCAAATCTTCTTAAATAAGTATTTTCGGCTTGTAGAATTGACCGCCACAAATCTAAAACGAACGTATTGTAAGTGTATATTTTCGAACCGTTTGCAGATAATGGGAAACGTTCACACTCGGCTACACACGATTTAACGTGTTAAAGTTAACAAGGATACTATTGGCCTGGGTTTAGTTGAAAAGGGTTATTTCCGAGTTTCGCTACACAGTACACATTTTATTAGATAAAAATTCTAGGTAGATATATGGCCTGAATCTGAATTAAATATACTGTATTATGGTGTCTTCAGCACCCATTCTTGCTTGACATCTGGCAGAGTGTGTGGTCATTTTGGAAGTTTGTATATTTGGAAAAAAAAAATAGAAGAAAAATCGTTTTAGTTTTTCTGAAAAATTGCATATATTTAATTAAATATCTTGTTAACATGTAATAAAATTTGCATGCGAAAAATTTGTATTATTTTAGTAATTTGTAAATATAAGGACAGATTAAAAATTATTATTATTTAAGTCCCGGTTTCTAAATAATATCAGGTTAAACATCAGAATTAACCCAACGAAGATAAGTAAGAATACGTTTATAAACCGCGGTTTTATTATTAGCTAGAACTCCAAAAATGTGCGCTGACCCCTTTAAGATGCAGAAAGAGGGTTTCTTTTAAATGACCCTCACGTTACGCTTCGTTGGTTACTTAAAGGTAGCGTGGCAGGAAATTATTTGAAGATAAAGGTTTTGTTAACACAATTAGCGTTACAAAGGAATTGAGAAGTCCACAAAGGCAAGATGAAATATTAAACTGCTTGTAGCCAAAGAAGCGAGTGGACTGTATAACTCAATAAAACCTAATACGGTATTTTACAGTATACTAGCTGTTGCCCCCGACTTCGTTCGCGTAGTAATGAAGATTTAAAGTACTATGAAGTTTAATGATGTTTCATATTTCAACGACGCCTGCCTTTTATGGCAACCTTGGGTTACATTATTGTAGTTTTAATAAGGATCCTTGTTTTTTTTTTCCTGTAATTTATATAGTCTATATTGATCAGTGATCATGTAGCATTCAAATGGTGAAAGAATTTTTGTAATCGGTCCAGTAGTTTTTGAGCTAGTTCGTTACAAACATACAAATCTTTTCTCTTTATAATATTAGTATAGATTACAATTATATATATTTACAATAGCAGATGCATCCGTTCCCACTCACAGCCAACATCGAAATCCTCATTCGCACGACCCTACCTTTTTTTTTTCATTCCGAATTCTTAATTTAAAATGATTAAAACATTTTTGGCGGCTTAGCTTTTAGTCGTGCCTTAACTACGACAATAAGCCGATTGAAGTAGTTTATTTAGAACGACCTCAGTAGCGCAATGGCTCCGAGTTCAACTCCTGGTCGATAGATGATTAAAACATTTTTGGCGGCTTAGCTTTTAGTATTGCCTTAACTACAACAATAAGCCGATTGAAGTACTTTATTTAGAACGACCTCAGTAGCGCAATGCCTACGGGTTCGTCTCCTGGTCGATACAAAGATTTATTTATAAAAAAAAATTAAAACATTTTATGTGACTTACTATCGCTTTTATTTTATTTTTTAATTAACTTAATCCAGTGATATCGGGAACCCATAGTAGGCCATATAACATCGGTTCTTTTGATGTAAGAATTTGATTTTAAAATGCAAATGGCAGAAGATTCTGTCAAAAGATAATTGAATTTAAAACATGGAAGAGTGTTCTTTGCATTTATTAAATAAAATTGCTTATGGGATTTCCCGGAATTGTGACGTCATTCACCCATGAAATGCAGTAAGGGCCGCTTGATTTTCCTGGAAAAAAAATTTGGATACACTGCTCTTTTATTATGTGCCTCTTTCTTTCTAACCTATTTAATATATATATTTACAGAAAGAGATACAAGATGAATTTAACTTATTGTAAAATCATTTTTTTTAGTAAGCTCCCTCCTTCCTCTTCTTGCCCTCCCTTTTTGCATTTTTTTTGACAATTTTTCTTACTATTCTATTTTTAAATTTTTAATATTCTGTTTTGTTTTTTGTTGTTGATAATTTAATAATTATTAGCTATTAAATACGTTATTATTTTGAAGAAAGCTAGTATAAATTATGAGCTATTTAAGTAGATATGTAACAAAAAAATTACAGATTTTGTAACTATACTTTAAAGTGGGCTTATATGTAATGATCTGAACTTATTTTCTTCTATCGCTACTTCTTCATCTATTCTTCTTTAATAATGAAATAATAGTTATTCGAGATAACGTCCTATTTCTTAGTAATCTGATTTGTAATCGCTCATGAACCGCATGCGATTTGCTGTTTTTATCGGACTATATAAAAAGCAAGTTTAAATAACTCAATAAATTTTCTTATGTGAAACCGCATTGCGTATGTTTGAGTGTATGCCAAAAAATTATAATCTCACACTAAAAATATTAATATAAAATCAATCTGTCGGTTTATGTAGTTTTTATTAAGTAGTGTGGCCATGAATTTTAATTATATAGTACAGTAATGCCCCGCTTTACGCGAGGGATACGTTCCGGAAAAAATCGCGTTAACTGAAATCCCCGCGACCATAGAGAAGTTTATGACTACATTATGTTTATACGCAGTTTTTCGCGTAATACGGGGCAATTGAGCGCGAAATTTGAATAGTGAAACCGCGTATAACGGGGTCGCGTAAAGCGAGGTATTACTATACAGTGAAAACGTATTGCGCTGAATTTTGTTTTCAGAGAAGCTTGTATATTGTGTCAAGAATTGTACGTACTAACATTATATTGTACAGGCTATGATTGGCGAGTTTCTCGTGATTTCTTCTTGTCATATATCTTTCCGTAATCTCATTAGAATCTGACTATGCGCAAGTTTTGAGTCATTGTTAAATTATTTGTCACTTTGAAATTGAAGTAGACGAGCATAAGCGTATAAAAAAAATTAAGCGAAAACCCCTCGACTGCTTGCATTGCCAAGTTTACTTAGAACTGTTTAGAACTATCAAATGTAAAATAAATAATGTGAGTTAATGGCTTGTCTGATAAGGTCAGAAGACCACGAACAAGCAAGCTCTAGGACGTCTACTAATTTGTTAAAACTACCAATTTATCGTATTGGCTTTATATAGGAGTGGTATATGCAGCAGTAAATAAATAAATTCTTTATTGCAAAAAAAAAAAAATCCACATAGGCGAGCTTAATGCCGTCGGCATTATCTACCAGCTAACCTTTGTTGGTGTGAGCGTTGATATTTGGTGCAATGAAAAGAAAATAATAACTAAATATACACAATACATACATTACATAGAATAATAACATAATAACAGTAGACCGAAAAATGGAGTTGCTGATGAATTTTTTTTTTAATTTCATCCTAATTTACTGAAAGTATAGTCACTGCTATAATAAAATATGGTTGCCAAAGTAAACCAACCAATCGCAACGTGTCCATCAAACGGAGCTGAGACGCCGACGATTTATTTGCTATTTGAAATTGGAACACGTCGGCCTCAGAGTGAGTAAGAAACATCCAATTCTGTTCTATTTTTAAAATAATTTTTTTACTAAACAACTGACCAGTTTAACATTGCACACTATTACTCAACTTCGCCTTTTATATGAAATATTTATGGGGGGCTACTCAGGCATATCCGAAGTTTCGTGATACGGCTGTCACCTCTGTAGCTTACGTGAATTTTGACATATAAGAAAAGTCCTGTCAAACGTAAAATAAGCCTTGAGTAGCCCATCTATCGTAAAGTCACTGTCAAATCCGTAATTTTATGAATGATTAAGGGGCCGTAAGTGTTCCGTTGGGAAACACTGCATTAACATAATCATAAAAGTAATAATTGAAATTAGTAAATGTCAGTAATAATGTTAATAAAATGAAAATTTAATCAAAATAAAACCGTATATAAAAATTACCACAACAACCTTATAACCGCACAAAGCCTTAAGCATTTCTTTGCAATTCATTTGGCTTGTTGTTAATCTAGAGTCTATGTATGTATTTAGGTATATATTATTATTTTATGTATTGTGTATATTTAGTTATTATTTTCTTCATATTGCACCGAATATCACCGCTCACACCGACAAAGGTTAGCTGGTAGATAATGCCGACGGCATTAAGCTCGCCTATGCGAATGAAAATTTTTTTCAATAAATAATTTATTTTAGTGTGGTCCAAATCGACAAGACACCCGTCTCTTTAATAAACTAGCACGAACTTTCGCAATCGTATAATTGTAAACTGCTGCTTGTCTCTAAGGATTATAAACGTGAATGTTAACACTAGAACTACGAGCCGGTCAATATGACCTATTTTTACCAACCGGTCAAAATGACCGGATGACTTGTGCGTGCAAAGTATTAAATATAATTAAATAAATTGATTGTAGAATTGTAAATAATAGAATCGTTTACAAAAAATAACGAGTAGGGTTGTATATAAAAGTCTTGTGAAGAATTTTTGAAACCGGTCATATTGACCGGTTAGTAGTTCTAGTGTTAACCTTATATTTATTAGAGTATCTGTCAAGTTTTGTGATAAGGGTCGGTCCTAATTTTAATCTATTTTGTATTAGTTCTAAATCTGATTATAAATACGTAATTAATAATAATAATAACTCTTTATTGCACAAAATTAATATACATTTAAAGAAGAACAGAAGGCGACTTTATCACTAAGCAGTGATCTCTACCAGGCAACTGACTTAAATGCGAGCGAAGTCGCAGGTAAAAGCTAGTATATATATACCAATAAAAGTCTAATGTGTTTATATGTATATATGTTATATACATTGTTTGCTATCCATTAAGTTTGAGGGAGCGGTTTGTCCCCGAGGCGTCAGTCTAGGGGAGAGTCAGCAAAAAAACTATGTTTACTCAATGAAAATTATTGTAATAAATTTTCATTTATATACAGTTGTAGTTTGTTAGTTTTTTATTTATGATAGTTTATTATTATTATTATTAATTTTAACTGCTGTTTCAAACCGAGTGATGTCGCTCTCTTCTATAATTAAAATTTTATTCGGTTTATAATAGTAGAGGTTTTTTTAATAATATATTGTATTATTATAATTTTGTAGGGATGCCAATTTAACAAATAAAACTCAATATTACGCACGTTTATTTTTAATACATTAATTATTGTTTAACAAACAAATCCACCTAATGTATCCACGTCCTAACATCTACATTAATTTAGATCAATAAAAGGAATAAATACGTGGCGGGTGTTATGACCTTCGCGAGCTTTATATTTGTAATAAATTTTATATATTGTTTTATTGGTGCTTTAAATACTGATAAATAGGTCTGTGTAGCGAAGGCGGTTGTTAACTGCAAACAGTGGGCTTATCACGAATTTTAGTCTGGCTTTCGAACCGAGTTCGCTTCAAGCGATTTGTATGGAAATTTGAGCAGCGCCACCGCGTGCGGATTTGGAACTACAATATTTTAGATACTTTTTGTTAATTTTCGAACGTCTCGATCTTTCGTTCATTTGATAGATTGCTGGTGCTCGTTAGTCGTTAGTAAAAATTCAGGATCTAGATTGCTAACGGATCCGTTTTACTTGTGACAGCTCGATTCGAAAGCCAGACTAAATTCGTGATAAGCCCACAGTCATCTGTGGTAACCGTTGTTTAACACGTGGACGGCTCGAAATTATTTAATTAAAAATCTACTCTTATTACATTATAACTTAACAGTCTTAACTCCGCTACCTACTCATAGATGGCGCTTTCTAAAACGTATCACACGTTATATTTCGACAATAGTTAACGTATGAATTTGTTTAGGAGGAGGGGATCAGTTGTGTCTAGCTTTTCATGTGAGTAAAATTTTTATTGATATACAACATGTTTTAGCAATTTAAACTTAATTTTTTTGCTAACCCTACCAAAGGGCGTCGTAATTTGGTCATATGGATTCTTTTCCATGGCGTCAACTTTCTGTGCCCTTCAATCGAGTTACTATTATTTACAAAACAAACTAGAACAATTTATATTATATTTATTTTAATGAGGTCATTGAACTTTTTGTTTGGATCATTAATTGTTATGACAAATTGGGAAGTTTTGGCGGGCGTTGTGTTTAACTATACTTCCATTCTACAGTAACACGAGTCATTTGTTTTAGGTGTTATAATAGAATACTTAAGATCTATATACTGGTATGCTATATACCAGCCATTCTCAAAGTGTGTTCCTCGGAACCCTAGGGTTAAAATACTGCAAAAAATACTTACCAAAGGGAGATTATAAGGTTACATCTAAATATTCCAACTAAATATTACGTAATATTACATTGCAATATGATTATTCATAAATACATATAAATCAGTTTTTTATAATTATATTAAGGCTTTTTCTTTCGCCAAAAAAGTTTGAGATTTTTTTTTATTTATAGCCCAGCATATGACCACACTCCGCCTGATGTTAAGCTAGTGTGCGGTCCATGAGCATAGACAACTGTTACGGCTTGAGGAGACGAATGTGCTGTATCCAAATTAACAGGGCACACTCCTCTCGTTATCCCGGCTACTTTCAAGCTGATCCCGAAACGCGACTAGGTCACTTCACGGGTGTTCCGCTTAAAAGTGGTGGTACTATACCCCGGGACGGCATACTGGGCTAATGCCATCATCAGTCTGCCTACCACTCTTTAATTTTAATAATATCAAATCGTTAAGTAACTTTTTTCTTATCTTATCGTCCAATAAAATCTATTAAACGTTAATAAAAGTTCATTTTAACTGACTAATTCAATTAATTCTAATAAAAGTAGTTGTTTCTAAGGGTTAGTTACAATTAGACCTTTATGTTTTGACCTGTATTTTTTTAAAATTTCTTATTTGGATATATCTTTTATACTATAGACTTTTTAAAATAAATGTAGTTAATTATAGACTAATTATTTATTGAGTTTAATCCTTTTTTTTAGTAGAGATCTAAAAAAAAATACAATGTTAAAACTAATTCTGTAGATAGAGCATAACATGATTTAGAGTTTTTTTATATTATATGTTGGAATAATAATGATATATCATTATTATTTGATAGAATCGATATTATATTATATTTTAAACAGGTCAAACTTTACACATCAAATAGGAAATTTCAATTTCTTAAAGACATACGTAGTTTTTATGCACATTTCATTGTTGTCACCCACACACGAGTCTCACTTTAAACGTCTAAGACATAAAGCTTGTTCTCGCTTGAACGGTTTTCTCATACGTCTAAGTGGATTCATATAAGTGGTTAAACTATATCGGCTAATTTGATTAAGTTGTGTCCAGTGGAGGTGGTCACGCGAACAATTACTGGGCGTGGTTTTCCATTATAGACAAGGAGACTGACCTTAATAATACAATTAATACTGGACTCAGTGGTTCTATACAATTGTCAGGGCACAGTAGTATAGTTAATTATATATTATACTAGTTTTTACTCGCGACTTCGCTCGCATTTAAGTCATTAAATAAGTATCAGAGATATTTTAATAGAAATGAATCAATATGATTCCAAACAGCTGAAACTATAGTAAAAATATTATTACTTTTTTTAAATAAAAAGAATCCTATGTTACTTCTAGTACCTCCAAAAATATGTGTACAAAGTTTCATGATGATCGGTTAAGTAGTTGTTGCGTGAAAACGTAACAAACAAACTCACATTCACATTTATAATATTAGTAGGGATTATTTAAAATATCTGATTAATTATTAATTAAATTTCAGGTTTAATTATGTAACAATTTCAGACGTTACCTCTCTGCCTAATATATCATTATAAGCAGGGGAATGAAGATGGATCGCATGGCATGAAATGGCATGGGTTTGGTCCACATTTTACTAATGAATATTGTAATCCTAACCGACACTTCATTTACATGATTGCTCACATTGTATTTAGTACTTAGTTTTTCCAACTTTTCAGCATGAATATGGCGAGTTTCTTGTAATTTCTTCTCGTCTAAAGCCTATCTGAAATCTCCATAGAGCCTGAAGGGTCTATGCGACTATACAACTAATAACAAGTAATATTTTGCTTTTTTAAATCCTCCCTATTATATAAATCTAAATGGGAGTTTATTTGTTACGTTTTCACGCAAATATAAAAAACCTATTATTTTTTACTATAGTTTCCAATTGGCTATAGTTTCAGCTGTTTGGAATTCTTCTATATTTATTTTTATTTTCGTCTGTCATTTTTATATATGCAGTATAAAGCTATTTAAATTTTTTAGGTTAGATCATATTGATTAATTTCTATTGAAATGATCTCTGATACTTATTTAATGACTTAAATGCGAGCGAAGTCGCGGGTAAAAGCCAGTTAGTTTATAAATATACAATGCCAGTATATAGCTAATTGAAATTGTATATTTTGCATTATTTATAATAACTATGACAATAGCATAGTTAGTTATTAGTGCAGCTAATAGTTAAGCTTATGTGGTTATTTAGAGTCTAATTACTATAATAAAAAAAAATGTTTAAACAGTCGTGTTTAGCTCCCCGAAATTAAAGCCCCAACCCTAAGGGTACACTATCTGGAGTACTGTATCAACAAGTAATTTATCATAGTTCTAGTTTCCCGCCAAATAATTGACAGCTGTCAAATTGTGGAACGTTTTCGCGCGTCCGCCATTTTGTGACGTCAATATAATGATGTAGATTATAGATATCGAAATAAATTGTTTGTTAGAAAATATTTTTGTTTTTATTTAATTTATAACTCTGTATAGCGACATTTGACGGTGTTATTGAGAGTTGTCGTTAAATGGAGAGAAGAAAAATCGATTTTATTTTACTTTAACACTCATATTTAACAGTGGGTTATTCATATGAAAATCGCTGAAAATGCAAAAAGGTGAATCACCCGGGCTATAATGTAATTTCTAATTATTTTAGACATTAATGTATATTTTAACAGACGTAAGCATTTTCTTCTCTCTATTACAAACAATAGTAGACGGTTGAGAAGAAGAGAAGAAGAAAGAAGAATTATAAAAGTCTGGTATTCTGATGGGCCTGAATCGTTGCTCTTACCTGTGGCTTAAACTAGGTGAGCAAACTTTCAGGTGTGTTAGTACTGACATTAACTACAGAGAAGAAAATGGCAGAAGATAGAAGAATTGTTGAAGAACTTGATAGCTATAGTGTTAAATACTCAAATTATATAATACGATACCAAATCACTTTTAAAAGTACCAGGAGATTATAAAATTGAGAAGCACGTTTTCATTTAGCAAGTCCCAGAATATATTGCATGTCGTAAAATATAAAGAACGCACTATACGCATGTCGGCACATTTCTTCACGTTTATAGGGGCATAGATTATGTTACTCTGACTGCTTGAGTGTTTTTACCTTAAAAAACAAATCCTCTGAGAGACACTTGACCTTATATTTATTTATGTTATTACAACATCGTTTTAAGACAGTTTAGTTGTAACCCGCAGGTCGGTAGTAGAGATAGACGCTACAATTTTATATTAAAAACTCTATTTAATTTCTGTATTAGGCAATGTTTCGTAAAGAATGAAGTGTTTACAGTAATGCCCCGCTTTACGCGAGGGATACGTTCCGGAAAAAACTGAAATTCCCGCGACCATAGAGAAGTTGATGACTACATTATGTTTATACGCACTCTTTCGCGTAACACGGGGCAATTGAACGCGAAATTTGAAATTCGCGTTATAGTGAAACTGCGCATAACGGGGTCGCGTAAAGCGGGGTTTTACTGTATATAAGTAGTAATCTATATTTTCAGTTAGTTCTTTTCACACGTAGGTAATTATTTTGTTTTGGTTTATAATTTACACAATCTACAATTAGATGGCGACTGTCGAACTGATGTTTTAGAACAGCCATTCTCAAAGTGTGTTCCGCGGAACCCTAGGGCTAAAATACTGCAAAAAATACTTACCAAAGGGAGATTATAAGGTTACATCTAAATATTCCAACTAAATATTCCATTGCAATATGATTATTCATAAATACATATAAATCAGTTTTTTATAATTATATTAAGGCTTTTTCCTTCGCCAAAAAGTTTGAGAACCGCTGTTTTAGAATATCTTAGAATGCTGGTCAATTGAATAGTAATTTTACATTAAATTTAATTATTCCTGTGTATTTATTTCTTCTGTTAACCACATTAACATACCTGAAATTCACGCTACAAAACTGTTAGAATGGTTTAGGTAATTTTTTTTCTCAACATTTTTCATTTCATTTATCTTATCTGCAACTTGTTCTTCATTGCAACATTCACGCCGTTTATGAGAGACAAGGAGGGCTTTTTACCAATCCAAGTGTACAAGAAAGGGGCGACAACGTAATAAGTCCTAAAGTTATTACAGAAATGTATACCTTGAGTTGTAGGACCGAAAGAAGTTTATTGCTTAGAAGAGTTACGTGCACTTCTTACTTTATATTTGTTCATTATTTTGGACAATTTAAATGATAATGTAATACGAAGACACTATAGAGGGTGCTGCACTATTTTTCATGGCAATTTCACTAATTTAACGAACTCAGATCTTATTGATAGAGTTTATTGACCTTTGTTCTCTCATATACATGGAATCAATTGTCTGTGAATGTAGATTTTAAAGAGATTACGGAGTAAATATGAGAATACAAGACTTTTGTTTGATATCAAACAGTTTCAGAATAGTAATAGGGCAGTATAGACAATAATTCTTTTTTTAACATATGCAATGTCTTCTCTGTGGACTTATCACGAATTTTAGTCTGGCTTTCGAACCGAGTTCGTTTCAAGCGATTTGTATTGAAATTTGAGCAGCGCCACCGTGTGTGGATTTGGAACTACAATATTTTAGATACTTTTTGTTAATTTTCGAACGTCTCGATCTTTCGTTCATTTGATAAATTGCTGGTGCTCGTTAGTCGTTAGTAAAAATTCATGATCCCGATTGCTAACGGATCCGTTTTACTTGTGACAGCTCGATTCGAAAGCCAGACTAAATTCGTGATAAGCCCATTGATCTTTATGCCACTACGATACTCTATGCCATTGGTATAAGATAAGGCCAACACAAACAGATAACATTTAGATCCGAATTTTAAGATACTATGCAGTGGTACCTCGATATACGAGTGTTTTGAGATACGAGCCGCCGAGCGAGCGATATTTTAACCTATAAAATGTCACTCATAAATTCACCAATTCAATAGTAGGACTTGTTCATTAAAATACGTAGAGATTCTTTTAAAATACAGCAATGCCCCGCTTTACGCGAGGGAGACGTTCCGGAAAAAATCGCGTTAACTGAAATTCGCGCGACCATAGAAAAGTTGATGACTACATTATGTTTATACGCACTTTTTCGCGTAATTTAATAATAAATTTGAATTTCGCGTTATAGTGAAACCGCGCGTAACGGGGTCGCGTAAAGCGGGGTATTACTGTATGTTAAATCATCAATCAGTTAACAAAGTGTGTTTAAGCCCTAACAACATATTAACAATTACGATCACGCGCCATTGTATGATATCATCAACTAAAGGATATAGTTCTTAAATATATGAACCTAGGTATATTGGTCTAATACTAGAAGTAACAGTCATAGACTTATCCGTTTAAACCTATTGTCTGTAATTTTAATTAAATCTAAATTATACTTGCTTAACTAACACTCTTTCTCCTATGACAGTTGGTTGCCTGGAAAATTTGTTTTTTACCTCATTACTTCCCAAGCGTCGAAAACATTGGAATTTTTTGGTGAAATCTTTAAATTAAGTCCATAATACGTTAAGAAAAATAATATGACAATAATTTTTTTTTTAAATTTTTTAACGCTGAAACAGCCTGTCCTATAACATATGACAATGGGGATAAAAATTATATTTTGTTTTTATTTTTATATTATATATATTTGGTAGAAGTCTAAGAATCAGTTTTATGTACTTCAAAAGTTGGTTACTGTTTTCTTTTACGGTATATAAAATTGGAAATTAATGCTTTTTTAAGGCAACAAAAATGATCAATTATGTAAAAAAAAATTATTTCATCAGAAAAATAGTATAAAAATATGACTTTCATCAGAAACAATAAAAAATAAAACTCTTAATAGGTTAAAAAAAAATTGAATATTGTGTCCTAAAAATAGGACAGTGGGAAGTAATGGGTTAATGAATTATCATTAGCCAATTGTTCTAAATTTGTCTCCTATGAATTAAATTCTATTAGTATTATTATTTTTTAAAGTAATAAAGGATTTATTATTATTATTTATTTCGCACAGGCATACCTTGAGGACCAGTAAGGAAGGAAATTTTAGGCAGCTACGGGCTAATGATTAAATATACGCCAGGTCACTCTTGCTTGCGTTATTTCGTTTTTTACTCGTCTAAATTCGTAGTAACTACCGGCCAGTTAAGGTGCAACGAACTTCCTTCAATTTGACTCATCATTCAGGATCCGCCTTTTTGTGTACGTTTCCATTGTTACGGTAAGATACGACACGAGAATTTTAATATACATTACTAATTGAATTTCATGTGTTAGTTGACGGTCTCTGTGGCTTTTAGGATCGAGGCAAATTTTTATTTGTAATATACTATATAGTATAATAGGATTTTTTTTTAAAAAGAGTAGGTATATGTTTGTTTCTTGTTTGAGTGTTCCAATACCTACCTATAATAAATTAGTAATAATTATTCTTGTGACGAATTATGACCAATGATCAATCACGGTCATGTGTCTTGTTGTGTTGACTAGTAGAATTTGACTACCAAAGTAGGAGGATGTTCCAGAAGAATTGTCTATCTTCTAAGTTGAGAAAATGATTCATAGCCACTATTGAAGCTAATTTAATTTTCAAGTAATTAATTTAAAATTTAACTAATATTATACGAGAAAAATATCGTATCGTAAGTGAAAATGGAAACGTGTACCTTCAAAAAACTATAATGTACTTTGATCGTTTTAAATTAGACGACAGATGGCCTGAAGCCTTGGACATTGTTTTTATGCACGTGTAATTTCTTTAATCGACCAAATATGAAAGTATGACTATCAAGACATCAAATTCTAACCTTAAATAAAACCTGTAAGGCGATTTCGGGGCCAGTTTGGATGTAGCCAGGTATAATAGAAGTACTCCTTTATCCAGCTGGGCTATGCTGATTGGTTTATTTAAATTAGCATAGCAACAACAATTGCTGTTTGAAGACTTTGAACATTAGTTTAAAACGCGGTTTTCTGCTGGAAAAAAACTTAGTGTTTTTCAATTCATGTGTCCTCCCTTTGTGTAAGCGTGTATCTCTACTAATATTATAAATGTGAATGTGAGTTTGTTTGTTACGTTTTCACGCAGCAACTACTTAACCGATATCATTAAACTTTGTACACATATTTTTGGAGGTATTAGAAGTAACATAGGATACTTTTTATTAAAAAAAAATTATATATTTTTCTACTATAGTTTGAGTTGTTTGGAATTTTTCTATATTTATTTTTATTTCCGTCTGTCGTATAAAACTATTTGAATTTTTCAGGTTAGGTGTCATTTTTGTGATTACAACTTTATTATTTTAGATCTTACTGATTTAATGACTTAAATGCGAGCGGAGCTGCGGGTAAAAGCTAGTATAAAAATAAAAGAGGGAACGCCCGTTGTGTTGATCGGATATCAAATGAAGGTGCGCCGACAACAATGAAGCTACTGCATTTTGCTTTACAATACTTTTCAATCCATTATCGTGGTTTACGGCGGACGACCACACCTCAGACGCTTTACTAGGATTTTTATGTTTAAAAAACCATACTAAACAGGCTATTAACTAAAGAAAGACTGTAGGCACATCATAAAATCACATATATAAATTACAAAAATAAATTAAATACAATATACCTTTTAATATAAGGAAAAAAAAAACAAAATTTGACATGGTTTACGTTCGACGTATACCCTTTAAAATCCTATACAATTATAACTGAAAATTTACGTAAAAATAAAATAGTTTATTGATAGATAATTTTTTGTACATAAAATAGCAAAAGCCCCCTATACTAGATTCGGAAACCTGTCCTATTGGGTACCCCGGTTACTGAAATAGAATGAAGATGATGAAGAAAGAAAATAGCGATAGAAATATATAATATATAAAAACTGAAGAAAACATACATATAAATACATACACATACACACACACACACACATACATATATACATATACATACACAGAACACATACAATTATCAGAATAAATACACTTATCAAACAGAACATTCACAAATCAAATTCACTCCCAAAATTCCCTATAAACTGCTCAGTCAGATTGTAGGACCATCCAGAAAGATGATCATACAATATACGATTTTGACAGTCACTTTTTAGTGCAGTGATTCTAAACCACTGTGTCGCGGCACTTTTGTATGCCAAGAAATTCCAAAAGTGTGCCACCAAATTTTAGACATATAATAATGTTAATATTATTAAATAATATGATTTAAAAAAATTTAAACTTACTTTCTTTGAGTGTCGCCAAATTTTGAACATCAAAAAGTTTGAGGATCACTGCTCTAGTGTTTCTAGATTTTTTTATTTTTTATTTATTTACTTTTAGTAAATGGGCTCCAATAGAGCGCTTTTACTCGTCAATACAGATACAAATATAAATATAAATGAAATAAATTTGTTAATTTAATAATTATCAATTTGATTTAGCTGCTGTATACTGGCATTGTCCACTTACTAACATACATGATAAAACTAAGTCACCAATGACAGTGTTGTCACTCAAATATACAAAATAACTTATTCAATGGCAATCCAAACTGAATCCAGATTGCAAATCATAATATAGCGAATACAGGACTTAATTAACAACAATAATCATATGTATTGCAATATAGAGAAACCTGAAACAGATAATGAAGACAATCCCTAACACGACCTAGATATAAAGGTTTGCGTGTCTCTTTAACTTAACCCGTAAACACCAACCCCCATTCTCTAATCAAAAGAAAGCTTTTTCCATCCGCCACACCTTCCCTTGCGAAGTAGGTTATATTTCCGTTCTTAAGCTGTCTATTCGATTACTCAGACGTTTCAGGAAAAAGGCTTTTGTCGTTAATTTTTTTTGGTGTAAAACGCTATGACATTAAAGACAATTCCAAAGGCACTTAAGTTCGTGAAAAATGTGTAATACGCCATCTACTGTTTTATTAGTGTAACTAACCAATTTAAAATACTGCGGTTTACGATCGCGTTGATTTTATTTTTCTACTGTTTTATTAGTGTAACTAACCAATTTAAAATACTGCGGTTTACGATCGCGTTGATTTTATTTTTAGTCCGATATTAGCGAGACTAATTTATTTGTTTTCAATTTACAGTGCAACTAATTTATTACTAGAAACAATGAAACAACTATATTTAAACAAAAATAAAATAAATTCAGTATTAATGTGGACCAGCGGTTTTCAAACTTTTTTGGCGAAGGAAAAAGCCTAATATATTTTTTAAACTGATTTATATGTATTTATTAATATTCAATGTAATATTACGTAATATTTATACATATCATTATGTACATATTATTGTTTTTAAATTTTATGTAGGAATATTTAGATGTAACCTTATAATCTCCCTTTGGTAGGTATTTTTTACAGTATTTTCACGCTAGGGCTCCGCGGAGCACACTTTGAGAATGGCTGGTGTAGACAATTATTAATCGATCTTAATGCAGCCGAGACATATAAATATATAACAATTTGACAATTTGAGTTTGTTGAAATAGCTTTAATATATAATTCTCTATGTCAGCCATTCTCAAAGTGTGCTCCGCGGAAAATACCTACTAAAGGGAGATTATAAGGTTACATGTAAATATTCCAACTAAATATTACGTAATATTGCATTGCAATATGATTATTCATAAATACATATAAATCAGTTTTTTATAATATAATTATATTAAGGCTTTTTCGTTCGCCAAAAAAGTTTGAGAACCGCTGCTCTATGTTATGAAAACAAAAAAAAAACATCAATACAACTATTATGCTAATTAACAACCTTAAATCGCTCTCCTGTAAAAAACAATATTCAGTATTTTTGAGTTAAAGGTACGTACTGGAGGAATTATGTCAAACGATTTGTGAGCGAAAGCTGTTATACAAAGGACAGTGCACCAAATGCTAACAATGGTGGTATGTTGCATAAAAAAATGTGTACATTAAAAAAAAGTTTCAATCACGTTTATTTTGTCAAATTTTTCGAATGCATTGCAGCCATCGTTGTCTGTAGAAAAGTCTTAAATTAGACGAATTACGTATTTAGATTTTATATTTGTAAATAACTTTATTCGTAGTGTCTTCTCTGATATATATTTAACCCTATGGTCTTAGTCTCATTTTCCAAAGCACAGCTTAAATATAAAAATAACAGCGCAGAAGTTGACGCAGCAAAAATTGTAGGTGTGGTGTTACACAATGATTTAAAGTTATTTCCTTTTCAGTAATACTGAATTTTAAATAGTTATTAGCTAATGTGGTTTCAGGTGTGCATCCTTCTTTTGAAGGTAGATGCATATTTATTATTTTAATTTAGTTTAACTATGTATGATGGCTTATAACAGCTTATAACTTTTTTTTTGTTGCGGCACACTTTTCACGATTTCAAATTTCGAATTCAATTCAATTTTCGAATTTCGTGGCACACATAAGTCTTATAGTATTGATCAAAAATGTTATAGTAAAAAGAAATGCAGTGGAAGCTCGCATAAAGAGCAACGTAGATAGGGGAATCCCCGAATTGCTACATCAGTGGGCTTATCACGAATTTAGTCTGGCTTTCGAACCGAGTTCACTTCAAGCGATTTGTATGGAAATTTGAGCAGCGCCACCGCGTGCGGATTTGGAACTACAATATTTTAGATACTTTTTGTTAATTTTCGAACGTCTCGATCTTTCGTTTATTTGATAGATTGCTGGTGCTCGTTAGTCGCTAGTAAAAATTTATGAACCCGATTGCTAACGGATCCGTTTTACTTGTGATAGCTCGATTCGAAAGCCAGACTAAATTCGTGATAAGCCCTATGAGTAGGAAAGTCCGTATTTTCGCCCCCTGAGTAGCCCTCCTGAACCGTATTAGTCCACTGGGCTTGTTACATTGTTTCTAACATATTCTTTACTAGTGGATAACACATGTTTTTCTAACGGAACACACAATGTTAACAAAAAGTAATTAGTTAATTATCCTATTAACAAAACGAGGTCGTCTATTAGCGTTCATTCATCTCCATTCTACATATATGAAGGTAAGCATACATTTTTTTATATACCTACAAATGGTAGGTGCTTATATAATTACTAAATACATATCTCTGAATCCTAACTTGGGATACGATGTCCCTCTCTCTCATGAATCTCTCTCTATCTCTCTCATTAAACTTCATAGTACTTTATTACGAAAGAAGTCGGGGGCAACATCTAGTTATTATTATAGCTGGACTTCTTTTGTTTTCTTTATATTGAACAAAAAATACGCGTAATTCGATGGTTAATAGCTGGTATTATAAAATAGTTGTATAATACAATGTTATAGTACCATCCCTAGACGAGGGGGTGAAACTACCCCTATAAAAATAGAATAGAAGCTTCTAGTTTCATATTGCGGTTTCACATTTTTCAAACTTAAAGGGTTATTCTTATTTAAATATTGTTTTTTTAGCTTTTGTTCGGACATGCTTTAGTTGAATTTAAAAAACTTACGACCTACACTGAAAGTCATTTTTTGTAATGTAAAGATTTATTTATTTAAAGCAATTTTTCTGTACTAATTTATTGTTAATATATGATATTTTTAATGTCTTTTCATATCAACGTTGGTAGAGGTACGTGGGATCCCTTTGACGTATGTAACAAGAACCTGGGCAATACACACTTAACTCATCAAGCCGGCATAGTGGAAGCTACTTCTGTTTGTATATAACGTTAAATAAATCTACAATACTTCAGAAATCAAATCAAATAACGAGAATTCGATACAAAATCGAACTAAAAACTTTCAGGAATAAGCGAGCGATTTTTATCTGAAATCTGAGTCACGATACAAAATGCGTTGCTAGGCAAGCTAAAATAACAATTTGCTATTTACATAACCGTTCCAGTAGCTAATGCTTAACAACAATAAATTGACGTGTTTTTAGTAAAACAAAAGACAAAAAGAAACAAGTGAACATTATAATGGAATACAATTTTAAATAAAGGTATGTTTTAACTAATTATAAACTATACATTAATAATACTGAAATATCACCACGTCTGGACGCATCTGGGTGCGTCTGGTCTAATCTCAAAACACATATATTTATTTTACTTTCACCAATAGATAAATTATTAACGTTGCATATAAATTGACAAAACAATCAATGAAGGAGAGTAAAACGCTTGAAAGAACCGAGCCAGCATAGTGGAAGTGACAACGCAATTTGTCAGTATCATTTTTTAGTATTTACGGTTCTCTAAAACTTGTTTAATTGGGATCTACAGCTGAGGCGAGCATTTGGTGTAAAAATCGACCTTGACCTTCATAATACTGCAATGCTATCGATTTTGTTTCAACCAAAACTTTCTTTTAACCCATTACTTCCCACTGTCCTATTTTTAAGACATTATATTCAATATTTTTTTTAACCTATTAAGAGTTTTATTTTTTATTGCTTCTGATGAAATTTGTATTTTTATACTATTTTTCTGATGAAAAATTTTTTTTTCCGCTGAGTAAAATATTTACGTAATTTTAATGTAATTTTTTCAAATTGATCATCTTTGTTGCCTCAAAAAAAAAAAAACATTATTTTCTGATTTTATATACCGCAAAAGAGAACAGTAACCAACTTCAAAATACATAAAACTGATTCTTAGACTTCTACCAAATATATATAATACAAAAATAAAAACAAAATATATTTTTTTTCCCCATTGTCATACTTTATAGGACAAGCTGCTCAGCGTTAAAGATTTTTTTTAAATTTTTTTTGTCATATTATTTTTTCTTAACGTATTATGAACTTAATTTAAAGGTTTCACCAAAAAATTCCAATGTTTTCGACGTTTGGGACTTAATAGAAAAATGTTAATTGTTAAGTGTGACTTTTGAAGTTTTGAGCTCTAATCAGTGAATTAACTCGAGCGTGATTTCTGATACGGGCTATAATATCTTAATATAAACTTTTAAATACAAATTTGTTAGCAATTTCACCAGCGTATTTACTACGTAGGACTTTTAAAGCGAGGTTTATAAATAAAAAAAACGCTGGCAACACAGGAAACGTCGACCACAAAGTGGGTAATAATCCGTAAATCGTAAAACTGGTCATATTTCGAGCATGTGTGAATCAACCGCGGGGACTGCTGCGGATTTATGGTCTCGTTTAGATTTATGTGTTACGCTTTCAGGTGTTTTAGATAATACGACAATATGGATATTAAATATTATATTTATAAAACATTGTTGTTCACGACGAACGATTCGTTTCCGTGGTTCCTTGTATCTGACATGTGCCTGCTTCGCCTACCTGGGCTCCTCGCCTACCGAGAAACCACTACCTCAGTCAACAATTCAGCAGCAACTGCCCTCATCAGCCCTCTGACAAGCCTTTTAAAACCTTAATTCAAACAAATTCAATCAAATTCCTTATTCTAAACACATTCAAATCAAAACTGACAATTTTCTTCTAAATTCCAATTCTCCAAAACCAACCTACGTCGTCAATGTCTTCCTGTCATTGACAATGGTTATTGATTTAGTTGAAGAGAATGCATTGTCTTCTTGTACAATCTTTACACTTTTAGGCAATTTTTAATAACAGAGCATATTCGTCTCCTCAAGCCGGCATAGTGGAGTCGACTGTTACACGCGGACATCTGTCTGTGGTAACAGTTGTCTATGGACCGCAATCTAGCTTAACATCAGGCGGAGTGTGGTCATATGCTGGGCTATCAATAAAAAATAAATAAAAACTCGTTTAGGGATTGGATTAACAAATTAAAAAATAATAATAACAAATAATAAAATAAACGTAGTCACTTCCGCTAAGCTTTTTAAATTGTACATTTTTATTGATATTTTAGCATTACATAAGAAGATAAAATGGATGATAGAACAGTCGATTTGATCTTTGGCGGCTCTTTGAAGTCTTTGCCTCCTGTCAGTTCTAAGATTGTTAGAATTTTCACCAGTTCTACATTTACAGGTGAGTCAATGATTTATGTTATGTTAAAATCATGTGATTAATTGTATAAAAATCACTGTGATTTTTTCATTTAAATTACACCGTTACTTTTGTTCTAGAACTTTAACACACATTTTGTTTATATGTATAAGCCAATAGTAACGCGGGTTTGCTTGATTTTAGCACAAAAGGACGGCACGGTGACCATATGACTGTGATCAAATATCATCATCACTGTGATCAAATTTCATAATCACTGTGATTTTTCAGAAAATAGCAATATTACAATTTTATTTATATTGCTCTGAAAATTGCATTTTGTTTATTTGTTTAATTGTTATTTTTATTTTTAAAGTTTTTGAATTGTATTGTTTAAGTTAGTGGTTTTTGCGTAAGTAAGGATCAGTCCATTGAATGAATGAATGAATGAATGAATCAATGAAAATCGTTTATTAGCATAGGCACTAAAGGCGTGCGCTTGCTCATTGTTAGACTATACCGATTTTTTTAGAACTTGTATGTTGTGTAAACAAACCTTTGTGGACAAAAAACAGGCATTATAACGAACACTAAAAAATCTGATAAACTAAGACAATATTTCAAAGTTTTTTCTTTCGATATTCTATAAATATTACAAATAAAACGATATAATTCACTATAAATAATTAACTATAAAAATAACCATCCGAAAAATTACAAATCTGTCAAACTTTTTGTTTTCTCTAACTGGGTTAGTCTATCTCGTTAATTGTCTTTCATGGCGTGTGCGCGTATTTTCTTCATCTTTGTTCTGCTTATTGGTTACTATTTTACGACGACTTATTGTTACACATTACGAATTTTGAAACTAGTGAATGTTAGAGTTACTCTAATTGTGACAAATCGAATAAAGAGAATTAATATCAAAATACGTTTTATTTTATTTTACTTTTGATCAATTGATCAATCGGTCACTTTTATATATGCCCATCCCTAGATCTGTCATTATACCATAAATAATAGCAGTAGGTCAGTTTGTTTACATAACATACAAGTTCTAAAAAAAACCGGTATACAATGTTGTTTGTCCTATTTAAACACTCCTAATCAATGTATAGCATTCTGTTTATGTATTATATCTATTACAACAATGAATCGTGTACATTTTTCTCGAGGTACATTTTTAATCCATTCAGTCGAAGTGTGAACGAATTGTTCACACTGCGAATTTTAATGCGTGGGTGGAATTTCAAGAGTTTTCACAATGCTATATGTCCACTTTAAAATTTACAATGAAAGTAATAGATATTAAAATTAGTTTTACATAAAGATTTATTATAATACTAGCTGTTGACCCCTACTTCGTTCGCATCGTAATGAAGATATAAAGTACTATGGAGTTTAATGATGTTTCATATTTCAAAGACGCCTGCCTTTTATGGTAATTTTAAAAACAACCTTGGGTTACATTATTATAGTTTTAGTAAGGATCCTTATTTTTTTTCTTGTTATTTATATAGCCTATATTGATCAGTGACAATGGTAAAATAATTTTTGAAATCGGTCCAGTAGTTTTTGAGCCAATTCGTTACAAACATACAAAAATACAAATCTTTCCTCTTTATAGTATTAGTATAGATTATTATTCAGATGAAGGCTTTACTTAAGCACTTTAAACACGATAGAGAGAGATAGGTAGTTGATTGTCTGTTCCATAGTTTAATAACTAAAGGAGTTTAATTTGAACACTTTTATTGAATTATACAACTTCTAAAACCTAGTTTCAGTAATTCCGTACTCCCTGTTCACACTCTCAGACAAATTTTATTATTTTATTAACAGCGGTAAAATTAGATTAATTTATTATTACTTATCTCAGCTTGAAGCGGTGTTGCCAGCGAGCAACGGTAGTGTTGCCAGCTATTTTATTAAGTACCTACTTGAAAATATTTGTAATCTCTCTCCTTCTGAATAATATTTGTATGTTCAATATATATTTAGTTTACTTATATTTATATATTTTATTTATCTAAATTGCATTGTCCGATACTAACACTGCTTCTTCTATGACAATTGGTTATCTGGAAGAAATTACTTTTAGTGATAAGATCGCCAATTGCTCTAAATTTGTTTCTTATATGTTAAATTGTATTAGTATTATTATTATTATTAATAATAATTTAACGGTATACATTTACATGCAGGGTAGACAGTTGCTTCGTGTAGTACTACGTCAATAAATTTATTGCTTAGTGATTATTTATATTATAGGTTGTACTGTACCATCGGGTGGTAGTAAAGTGCTGGCCGACTTAAAGAAATATAGGTTATAGGAATAGATACATTTAATTATTCACTTTCCCATAAAACAAGGCTCGTTTAGGTCGCTTACGTCATGGCGTGCCAAAGTTAATTATGTCGTCAAATTCTTGTATATACCTACCCGCATTTTCTGTTTTATTTTTTTTTTAAATTGGGATTTTTATCTGACAAGACATATCAGCCCCATAGTGTCTTATATAAATCTACAAAAATTAAAAGAGATGTAGTCGCTGATGAACCAAATTGCAGAAATCTCAACACACATCCTATGCAGGGGGGCTACTCAGGCATATCCGAAGTTTCGTGATACGGCCGTCACTTCTGTAGTTTATGTGAATTTTGACACATAAGCCCGTAAAAAGTCTTGTTAAATGTCCATATAATAAGCATTGTGTGGCCTATCCGTCGTGACGTCGCTGTCAAATCCGTAATTTCGTGAATGATTACGTAAGTGTTCCTGAGTAGGAAACGTCCGTATTTTCGTCCGAAGTATGCCTGAGTAGCCCCCCAGGTTCAGCCAGAATGAACTACTTTTCATCATTCGAGGGTAGGTAGAGACGACGGTTATATTAATCGATGGTTTGTGCATATGTCGCGTTCCTTCTTGAGTTAACTAAACTGATTGAGAAGAGTCATCTTATAGCGCAGGATGGGGTGCTGTTGTTAGTACTTCGTTAGTACTTTTATTTAAAAAAATATATAATAAAATAGTACATTATATTCTCTAATACAGTGTTGTATTGATTGACATCTTTTTAATAAAAAAATTCTTTATACTGTTGATTCAATTTCAGTTCGAAGTAAAATCCATCAAGAATAACTACTCTTGCAGGTGTATCTAATGATACCGGGAAAAGTCATAAAGCTATATACTAAACGATTTTATGACCTAAACTAAAAATGGATACTAAGGCGTACCTAAATAATTTGAATATAGGTATAGGCAGAGATTTAGCTACAATATTAATATTAGCAAGAATATTATTAGAAAATAAACATTTGTTTTATATACATAATAAAAATTTTACCATTTTCCTTTATCGAATTAACTGTAATCAATAAGCTCGTTGGAATTTATATTTGACTAGCTGTTGCCCGCAACTACGTCTGCGTAATAATGAATGAAATAAATCTAATAAGATTTATACAAACTTTCATCCCCTCTTTTATCCCCTTGGGGGTAAAATTGATCAAAATCCTTTCTTAGCGGATGCCTACGTCATAACATCTACCTGCATGCCAAATTTCAGCCCGATCCGTCCAGTGGTTTGGGCTGTGCGTTGATAGATCACTATGTCAGTCAGTCAGTCACCTTTGAATTATATATATTTAGATTTCAAACGCTATGCTATACCACGTGACACGATCTCATTAACACGTCACTGTGACTTAACCCTTTTTTCCACTTTACAAAAGGCGAACTTAATGAATGTCCTTGGACATTATCTACCAATTGACCTCTATGATCAGCAGAAAGGTTGCATACAGAAGGAATAGATGCAGAACAAGACTAACATCCCTACTAATATTATAAATGTGAATGTGAGTTTGTTTGTTACGTTTTCATGCAAAAACTACTTAACTGATAATCATGAAACTTTGTACACATATTTTTGGAGGTTCTAGAAGTAACATAGGATAATTTGTATTTAAAAAAATAATTATTTTTTTATTATAGATTACAATTGACTATAGTAAAATATTGAGTATAGTTCTATTGAAATGATCTCTTATATTTATTTTATGACTAAAATGAGAGCGAAGCCGTGGGTAAAAGCTAGTAATATATAAAGATATAGCAAAGATAAACTTATAATCCTATTAAAGTCAAACACAAAATATATAGAACATGCAATAAACGATTAAAACAATAGTTATCTTAATGCTAGTTAGAGTAATAATAAACAAGAAAAAAAAAAGAACTTTTCATTGTCATAAGCTATTTATTAATAATCTACACATGAACCATTCCGATATGATAGCCTCTGTATACATGGCCTCAGGGTGGGACTGCAGTCTAAAATAATATGTAACTAGCAAACTATACTCGCGGTCTTACCCCGGTTATTTTTTTTTGTGTGAACTTTCTTACGGATATTAAGTATTCTAGTTAGTAACTAGATAATTATTTTTTTTAGGTTTGATTAGGTAACTCATAGGTCAGAGTGGCTACCCCACCATGTCTGTATTACAGAGGATATAGCTTCAAAATAAATATATAAGCGTAACAAACTTTTGTATGTATGTATATGATGGTGTCGCATCACGTGGTGTATAAAACGTCTGTTAGAATCATTATCGGAATAGCATTTCGTGTGAAAGACTTATTAAGGGCGTGCTTGAAGAGGGGGGAGACAGAGGTATGTGGGACAGAGGGTCGATTACGTTTGGTTAAAACATCAAAACGCTAAACTAATTTACGAATACAAATAACTTTTGTTTTATTAATTACTAGCTTTTACTAGCGGCTTCGCTCGCATTTAAGTCATTAAATAAGTATCAGAGATCATTTCAATAGAAATAAATCAATATGATTCCAAACAGATGAAACTATAGTTAATTGGAAACTTTAGTAAAAAAAAAATTTTTTAAATAAATAGTATCCTATGTTACTTCTAGTACCTCCATAAATATGTGTACAAAGTTTCATGATGAAATTCACAGCATACAGTATAATTAGCTTTAAAACGGTTTAAAATTGACATTAGGTTTAAATTTATTTCACCAAAATTGAATTTTGGTAAACCAATAAACACTATCTGATAATGGGGCTTAATTAAAAGTTGTCCTTTTCTGCTCCCCTCTCCCTGAGAATTTGAGGTTTGTTCCAATTCGTCTGTTAATAGTTTGACCTGTTACAATCGTTAAAAATGCATTAATTTAATATTGTGTGTTACTACAATGTAAAGCATTCGAAATGGCGAATTCAAGTATTCAAAATAAACGGAATAGTAAACTGTTCAAAATTCATAATCTCGCCAAAATTTTCATGTAAATTCAAGTAAATTTTTTTCCTCCCCCCTCTTCCTTACATCTATTTGGTTCTTGTTTTTTTTATTTTTATGTATTTTTCTAATTTTATTAGAAGTCTAGTATCCATCCCTTTTTCACCTTGAGCATGCCGTCTTATCCTATAATTAAAATTTCATTTAGTTTATATAATAGTAGTCCTTTTTATAATATGTAGTTCTAATGTAATTTTGTAGGTAGGCTTTATAAATAAATAAATAAAAAGCATAACCCTTGATATTAGTGTCGAAATATTTTCAAACAGAATATATATGAACAAAGCATTAAGAATTTTAAGAGGTCAAAATCTACAGGTCGAATTGATAATAAACTAAATTGTCGAAGTTAATTGCTTCTCGACATGAAAATTTTGGGTGAATCGATCGAAAGGTCTTCATTGCGGCTACGCGACTTAATGCTACTGTTTCTGTACAAATATTATTAAGCGCAAAAGAACGCATTTATTTCCATATTATTATAATGTTCCATCTGACATAATTCAATCTTTTAATAATCTAAGAGGTATGAAAGTAATTTTTGAAGTTGTACATTTTATATGAAAGTTTACTTATGAGTCGACGTCGTGGTGGCGTGTTGGTCCAGGTCGCACCCTTCCCTAAAATATGATTGACGGGAGTGATGGCTGTCCAGTGGGCTTATCACGAATTTTAGTCTGGCTTTCGAACCGAGTTCGCTTCAAGCGATTTGTATGGAAATTTGAATTTTACTTTTTGTTAATTTTCGAACGTCTCGATCTTTCGTTCAATTGATAGATTGCTGGTGCTCGTTAGTCGTTAGTAAAAATTGATGATCCCGATTGCTAACGGATCCGTTTTACTTGTGACAGCTCGATTCGAAAGCCAGACTAAATTCGTGATAAGCCCACAGGACGTGATACTCGTGAACGGTTGCTGCGATGGGGGCGGTCTACTCCTGTGTGCCATGCTTCTCTCTTTGCTACTCACCGACATAGTTTTTCATATTATTGTGGGCCTGTGTGGTTGCACCGTGGATCTGATCTAATTTTAATTCTTGTGAATTATATATTATTGCGAATTATGTGACTTTGTTATTTACTTTCTTTGTTAATTATTTTATGTAGAGGCTATGATTGGCGAGTTTCTTGTGGTTCGTCTTCTCGTCATACGCCTTTCCGAAGTCATTATACATAGAATCTGACGATGAGCAAGCACACGCCTTTAGTGCCTATGCTAATAAACGATTTTCATTTCATATCAATGCCTTTATTTATTATAATTATATCTTAGATGAATTTGATATTTTTACTACGTCAAGTCATTAAACAATTGTCATCAACATAACTCCGTCTTCTTTATTCTTTAAACTATAATTTGTATTTCTCTATCTCTTTTTCGCTTTGCATTAAGTGTCTACGTAAAATGACATTTTTATATTACTAGCTTTTACCCGCGGCTTCGCTCGCATTTAAGTCATTAAATAAGTATCAGAGATCATCTCAATAGAAATGAATCAATATGATAACTATATTTTCTTACTTGGCTGGGATTATCTGGGATAAAATGATGTTTCCTAACCTCAAATATTTTATTTTAATAAAAAATATCCTAGGTTACTTCTAGTACCTCCAAAAATATGTGTACAAAGTTTCATGATGATCGGTTAAGTAGTTGTTGCGTGAAAACGTAACAAACAAACTCACATTCACATTTATATTATTCCAAGTAGCTATAAAGGTTTGCTGATTTGATTAATAAAACACTTTCTAATTTTGTAACTATCTAAAAATAAACCGATTCGCCGTCTAATTAGTTTTGGTTGCTCTTGCAAAAGAGGGTCAAGTTAGTGCTAACCCTAAAATTGGTTTGTCACAGACATTTGTACTGGGTAAGTTTTATATTTCGTTTTCGGCTTAAATGCTGGTTATTTATGAATGTAGTTTCCTCTGTGATCAGCTGATCATTGCTTAAATGCATCTTATTTTATGCAGTAATAATTATTTAATAATAAATAATGAATATTATACACGACAACCATTAGACTGTAATCAAAATAAAATAGTAATGTAAAGTGCAGTTAAATAGGTATCATGGCGAAAGGGGTTATTTAAATAAAACAAAGCCTTCGTCGCTTTTAAATATTATAGTTTTATTACATAGATTGGTATTGGCGTTACATTGCAATGTAAAGTAATCACGATACGTGTAAATGGAAACAATCTATAGAATCGTGATTACGCGTTTTGTTATAAAAACATTAAAAAAAACAATATTCACATTTTATTTAATTCAGTATTATTATTAACACACATCAAAATGACACCTTCCTGTTTGGTGGTTTTGACCAGACTGCCTTTCTCGTCTGGGTGACAGATATGCGTCTACCCCTTCCAGCCGATAGGGGTCGCCGCATGTCTGTCACGTTAAAATGATTACTAATTGTATCAATTATTACTTAATTAACTCATATTTAAAGTTTTAGTCAACATTATTGAATTTGGTTGCTAACAGTAATATGTTGCATATATCAAATATCCAATTTAAACATTAATTTGATTTTTTTCTTTTTGTTATTTATATTTTAATAAGTAACGATTGAAACGATTTCTTATAAATGCGTGTAACAGAACGTAATGACAGCTAGGTGACAGTAGACAGTTATAATGGATTATTATCATTGGTCAAAAATCGCTTCAATTCAATACGGGCTTAGTTACGTAGTTTTTCTAATGAACCTAGTCACGTTTAGAAAAAAAAAATGATTTGTGATCTCTGATCTCTGATAAATGCTTATAAAATTTATGCTAATAATTTTTTATTAGGAATATTTTTGAAATTATATATGTGTATGTTCAATATATATTTAGTTTACTTATATTTATGTATTTTATTTATCTGAATTGCATTGCCCAATACTATTACTGCTTCTTCTATGACAATTGGTTATCTGGAAGAAATTACTTTTAGTGATAAGATCGCCAATTGCTCTAAATCTGTGGGCTTATCACGAATTTTAGTCTGGCTTTCGAACCCAGTTCGTTTCAAGCGATTTGTATGGAAATTTGAGCAGCGCCACCGCGTGCGGATTTGGAACTACAATATTTTAGATACTTTTTGTTAATTTTCGAACGTCTCGATCTTTCGTTCATTTGATAGATTGCTGGTGCTCGTTAGTCGTTAGTAAAAATTCGTGATCCCGATTGCTAACGGATCCGTTTTGCTTGTGACAGCTCGATTCGAAAGCCAGACTAAATTCATGATAAGCCCACTGCTTCCTATTGTTGTTATTATTATGTTTTTAAAGCAATGAAGTATTTATTATTATTATTATTATTATTTTCTATTAAAATTGTTACTAAAGTGTTATATTAGTAGTTTGTGTTGAATTGTTTTTTCATGAACTTGATTTAATTTCAGATACAACAATGGAAAGAAATACTCTAATGGCAAAATGCTATCCTCGTATTAAGGATTACTGCAGAGAGAAACACGGTCTTGAATTTCAGGTAAGACGATTTTTTCAGGCTTTCGTAACAACGTTAAAGCAATAGAGGATAAACGTCATAGTTTAAACTAATTTACTCGTATATTTTTATATTTAACCCTTTGCACTCGGCACCGTTTCGAACGTTACCTACCAGCAACTCGACGCAAACGTACATCCTAGAAACGTAATATTATACGTGTTTCTTAAAAAATTGCGGTGGAATAATTTCATTGTCCGTAATCGCTAACAAACTATCATGTCCCTTCAGAGGGGACAGCCGAGTGTAAAGGGTTAATTAATTTAATGTTTCTTCTTTCTGTCGTGCAACCACGAAGCGTTCGAAAGATAGTAGACCTGCATATTATTTTAAATTACATATGTAGCCTTTGCCTATTTTTAATAAATATTGTACGATAATGTGGGCAACACTGCTTCCCAGATGGAGGCTGTCAAGCGAGCGTGCCGTGCCGAGCTTGCCATCTGTTGAATCGTCTTGTGTGCATTTTTAATATATTATACATCTTCTTTGCAACCGAGTGTTTTACTCTGAAATCTTCATCGCTCGTGTCATCGAACACAATCCGTGTTATACATAGAATTTAATACAGTAATGTCCCGCTTTACGCGAGGGATACGTTCCGGAAAAAACTGAAATTCCCACGACCATAGAGAAGTTGGTGACTACATGATGTTTATACGCACTCTTTCGCGTAATGCGGGGCAATTGAACGCGAAATTTGAATTTTGCGTTATAGTGAAACCGCGCATAACGAGGTCGCGTAATGCGGGGTATTACTGTACTGTAGTCTGGGGATCAGAACGAGGCCAATACAAACAAACCCAGATATCTATTTATTTGGTCCGGGAATTGAACTCTGGTTAAATTCAATAGTTCCTTATAATTATTTATATCATAAACCAAATAGTAACCAGTGTTGAAACCATAAATACTTGAACCGGCCACCGACCGCCCCATTGTAAACACGGGAACATACTCCGTATTGTAACCGCATTCTTAGTTATCCAATACAAACAAAACTCGCCTTCGACTGAAACGCAGAAGTATTGGGCGTAAATTTTTATTTGTATAAACACAAGCGTGGTATGTAGGGAACTATTTTTGTGAGCGGAAACACTCCAAGGGAACACGTGAAGGTATGACCGTTTTCAAAATAAACTTAATGATTTTTGTTTTTTATATTTCTTACCCTTTGAATTTTTTATAACGTAGCTATCTAGATATAAATGTACGTATATACGAGTGAATTTTGTTTAACACTAGATTTACCAGATCAGTCAAAATGACTGGTCTTGCAAGATCAAATTAAAATTTCTACTGCGTGTAACATTTTCTTTAATTCTTCTAATCTTCTTTAATTTATAACAGAAGAATTAGTTTTATGAATTTTATATTATTTTATATATATTTGTAACAAATATATACTTTTTTGGTTTTGGTAGAAATAGGTATATTTAAGCTGGTAAATCTAGTGTTAAGCCTAAATCAAATGGCTTTTCCCAATTTTTATATTTTTATCGTTTCTCTGTATACCTACTAGGATAGGCGATTTTTTGTGATTTCGAGTTTGCAATAGTTGTACCGCCTTATTGATTGGACTAAACCAGACTATGAATTCATACTAAGAAAGTTTATAAATATCAAATTGTTAACAACGCGTGAATTGTTTTCGTGAAAAGCACGTTTAGCGTTTTTAGCTCCCTCCTGAACGCTAATCAATATTCATTTATACAATTAGTAATAATAATAATAAATACATCGAGTGAATCCCTATATCGACTTCAAAAAAACATGTTATTAGAATCGTCTGTAATCAGTCTACATTGTAAAGGAAATTATTTAAAATTATTTCGCTTATAATTCCCACTACAACATTCAATAACTTGTCACGACGCTTTTCGCCACTTCACGTATCCTGTGGGCTTATCACGAATTTAGTCTGGCTTTCGAATCGAGCTGTCACAAGTAAAACGGATCCGTTAGCAATCGGGATCATGAATTTTTACTAACGACTAACGAGCACCAGCAATCTATCAAATGAACGAAAGATCGAGACGTTCGAAAATTAACAAAATGTATCTAAAATATTGTAGTTCCAAATCCACACGCGGTGGCGCTGCTCAAATTTCCATACAAATCGCTTGAAGCGAACTCGGTTCGAAAGCCAGACTAAAATTCGTGATAAGCCCACTGATGATGCCACGTGAAGTGGCGAAACGCGTTGAAACAAGTTATTGAATGTTGTAGCGGGAATTATAAGCGAAATAATTTTAAATAATTTCCTTTAATATGGATTTCCGCAAAGTAACGCCTGAAACAACCAATTATTGTCTGCATTGTCGTTTTCTTCTGTTTTTTTTTATGACGTTTTTGACTTAATATATTGATTAATTTTTTTTAAATTAAAATTCAAATAGATAGATCAGGAATATTTTATACTTGGAACATAATAATAATAATACAATATATTTTTATTTCAGATTTAATTTTGAATTTATTTATTTGAATATAATTCCCGATATAAAAGTAATAAATACATATTTATATAACTGTTTACGTGATGTTTTTTTTTATAAACATTGAAAAGTTTTCGTGTAACAAAATTCGATTTTCATGGAAAAAATATCAAAATCGCTATCGTCTCTTGGAATACTATAAAAATTGATGTCTTCCTTTTAAATCCCACTGATCTATCTATAAAAAGCTACGTTCCTTATACAGCTAAATGTGTTTGGGAAGTTTTTAGGATTGGGATGTAATCTATATTTTATATATATAAATCAATGGCACTTTTCGTTGTAATTTTATAACTCAAAAACAGGCTCACCTATCCAAACCAAATGTTTGTTCGGACTATTTAGTAGATGGTTTATGTGAAGTTTGCACAAAATCGGTAGAGCAGTTCTTCATTTATCACATTTTTTGTAACAAATTAATTCAATAAATGGCGGATTGTGCTGTCAAATTGAAACTATTTTCAGTGTTGACAGTAATTGAAACTTTTTATGTCATTCATGCTGTTTGATGCATGAATTTGATGTTCCAATTATTTTTTTTTAATATTTCACTTTATACGTAGCGAAGCACGTACCGAACCGTTAGTAGTATATATTTTTTTCGATAAAATAAATTCTTTATCATAGTCCTTACTTATATTAATAAAATAATTAAATTTTTTGTCGAAAAAAGAATTAGTCGAATAGGGAATTTTAGGAAGCAAACAAAATCCTTTGAACGATAGAGTCATAAGATTTCATAATCCCATCAATATCTCAATGTCCTTCTTTTCAATTCTAAAAAAAGTCGATTTCTTCTGAATTTCTTTCAGCTATAATCCACATGTGTTACTAACATGGTAGGATTTACAAAATCACGATTTTACAGACGAACCATTTAAATTTATTATTGTCTATAGTTTCTTTGTGTAGATTCTTCGTTGTATTAAGTGTTTCAGAAATCATTTTCATGAGATGGAGAATATGCTGAGGCTATTTTATCAAAACTTTATATCATTTTTAAAAAATCTACGTGCTTGTGTATTATTGTATGTTAACATATATCGAAATGTAAAATGCGTGTTACTTTTTGACTAGCGCCATATTAATCGTCATGTTCTATATATCGACTCCTGTAAAATGTTGTTCGAAACATTAGACAAAAATATTGAAACATTGGGGCGTGGCCGTACACAATGTTTTTGCTTTCCGTCGACCATGGAAGACAAAAAACATTGTGTATGAATACAAAAATGTGTACGGCCACGCCCCAATGTTTCATGTTTTTGTCTAATGTTTCGAACAAATAGGAGCAGGAGACGCGGCTTAAGATTTTCTATTATGTTTTAAAACAAATGATCATCTATATATGAACGAATATTTCAGGTTGTCGATATGAGATGGGGAGTGCGAGATGAAGCAACCGATGATCACATGACAACTGAGCTATGCATGAGGGAAATTAAAAATTGTCAAAGATTATCAATGGGACCAAATTTTGTTGTGTTTTTGGGACAGAAATACGGATATAGGTTTGTTACTGGATACATTGTATTGTTAGGTACTTTCTAAGCCTTATGAGAACGAACTAAGCATTTACAGATTGATATACCCTCAACGTCTTCACCTAAAAATTAAATGAAATTATTTAACATTATTTTGCTTATAATTCCCGCTACATTCCACCCACGTCCACCAACGTCGACGCGAAGCCGAAGCGACCACACGTATCCTGATGATGTCACGTGAAGTAGCGAAACGCGTCGAGACAAGTTATTGCAAGTTGATGGAGGTTATTTTCCTTCATCGATCTAATGTAGCTGGAATTATAAGCAAAATAATTTTAAATAATTTCCTTTAATATTGATTTACGCAAAGTAACGCCTGAAACAATTAATTATATAGTATATATAGTCATAAAATAAGTATCAGAGATCATTTCAATAGAACTATACTCAATATTTTACTATAGTCAATTGGAAACTATAGTAAAAAATAATTATTTTTTAAAATAAAAAGTACTTATGTTACTTGTAGTACCTCCAAAAATATGTGTACAAAGTTTCATGATGATCGGTTAAGTAGTTGTTGCGTGAAAACGTAACAAACAAACTCACATTCACATTTATAATATTAGTAGGGATGTATTTTTTGTATTCTTTAACTTATAATCTGTCTTTTCTTTTTCTTCAAATAATAAAAATAAACACCTGGAGCCTTCGACATAATCGATAATTCGACTCGTCCCATATAGGTATAGAGGAGATGACTGTTTTAAAATTAGATTGCGTATTTCACAGACCAATACCAACCTATGTTTTGTCATCTGAGCTGCAAATGCTGAGAGATGAATTGGCAGCTGGTGGAGTAGATGTCTTATTATTGGACACGTGGTACAAGAAGGATTCAAATGCTGTCCCTCCAGTTTCTGTTTTGCAGCCTATATCTTCTATACTGGTCAATTTTAATAACAAGGTAAGTCTCCGATCTCCGGTCGAAATCTTGTCGATATTATAAGTTTAATCCATATGTGTTTTTGTTGTTCTTGTCCTGAGTTTGGAGTCAGGACATTTAGGAATAAGTATGTACAAAAAATATAGTAAATTTGCAACACACATTGATAGAACACCCTCATTTTGCCTTCAACTAAAAATAATGAGGGTATTTACACAAAAAAAAAGTGGGTAGTTAATCGATTCGATTTACAACTGTTTCTCTGTGAGCTCGGATGACGCAACACATCTTAACACAGCATACATATGATAGAAATAATTTTCAGAGAGTACCAAAACTCCAGGCTGAAGATCAAGCCATATGGTGGGACACCCTTAATAAAATGCAGAAGCTATTCAGAAAGGCTTCATCACAACTCTTTGCAGCTGGAAAAATTGATAAGGAGACAATGCATAATTATTTTATGTCTGGTTTGTTCTTAAGTATAAATCATATTTAGAGGTTAATTCTTCTTTGACTACTCTATCTTCTCTTCTACAATGACTAGCTGAGATAATAAAAGAAATCATTAAAAAACACCAATAATAGCTTATCATATATAGTAATAGATATATATTGCATTCATTTTTGTTTTGCAGTAACTGAACGCGAAGTAATAAACGGCGTTCTTAATGTAAAAAACACGAAGAACCACTGCTTGGCCTACGTGCGCTACATCAACAATATTAACCTGCAAAACTTGAGGAAGGCCAGCAATTTCGTTGATATCATCAACAGAAGTCTGGACACTGAATCTTCCAAACTACTAGCAGATCTACGCGACGTCAGATTACCTGACAAGATTGAGACTACCAATATACAAAAGTAAATATACCTAACTCCGATTATACGTCATTTTTTACAGTAATGTTAATTTAGTAACTAATCAGCAACTAAGTGACCTAATGGTCAACAATGACGTATTAATAACTTTATTAGATGAAAATATGTAATTTTCAGATATACAGTAGAATGGATAGGAAGAGATGGATTAGATCCCGAAACTCACAGTGATTATTTGAATCATTTTATTTCACATTTCTATAAAAATATTGTTAAATTAGTTGACAGGTATGTATTAAAAATTATTAATAACTAGCTTTTACCCGCGGCTTCGCTCGCATTTAAGTTATTAAATAAGTATCAGAGATCACTTCAATAGAAATGAATCAATATGATTCCAAACAGCTGAAACTATAGTCAGTCAGTTAGTATCCTATGTTACTTCTAGTATCTCCAAAACTATGTGTACAAAGTTTCATGATGATCGGTTAAGTAGTTGTTGCGTGAAAACGTAACAAACTCACATTCACATTTATAATATTAATAATACATAGTAGGGATAATCTAGCAATTACAAGTATTCTATGTTGCTATTAAATATCTCACTGAATTTCATTATGATGCTGTTTCTTTCAGGGCAATGCGCAAAGAAGATAGTAGTGCACAAGGACAAATTGTTACTGAAATACTTCAACATTTACATGCTTGTAATAATTCTGTAAAGGTAAGCGTTACGTCATGTGTCGATTTATCCTCTTTCTTTACTTCTCTTTCGTTACTCACATCATGTCTTGTCAATTCTTCTTCGCATTTTGGATTCTTTCTAATACCGGGTGGGGCTCGGCAACTTCCCACACTTTAAAAGGTATATGAGATATTTTTGCCAAGTATATGTACATTCACGTTAAGTGTAGATTCTGTTGCTCTAACTTTGTACACCCAATACATAATTGTTTTCCACTCTGGAACACTAGCAGATGACATCACTGTGATTTTTTGAAATGTAGGAGGTATAATTCACCCCAGCAATTTTGTTTTTATCTACCCATTGCACAGAGGATCTTTAACGTTTCTGAAAATTTTTAGTTACCTAAATTGGGAGTTCGAATAAAATTGGGTTATGTAAATAAGGCTCTGATATTAAAATTAACTTTTCAGGTATTTCATGGTAGAGAAGATGATCTGAAATTCATTGAAAATTATATGAAGGATAATTCTGATAAACCCTTAGTGTTGTATGGGGAGGGTAAGAAAATTACCTTTTACTAAGAATAATTAATTATTTTAAAAATATAACCCCCTGGTTTCGAATTTTATGGGATCCAATAAATATAAAAAAATTCTTAACCTAGTTAATCTTAGGAAGCGGATGTATCCTAATTAGGTTAACCTGGACTTTCATCCGTAACACAATGACAGAATAATTCTATCCATATTTGTTTTTAGATCTTAAGTTCTTTAATTCCAGGTGGTTGTGGAAAAACCAGCCTACTATCAAAAAGTGCAGCAATGTCCCTTGACACCTGGTTTTCCGAAGTCAGACCCACAAACATCATCAGGTTCCTTGGCACTACTCCTGATTCTAGTGCTTTGACACCGACATTGATTTCTATTTGTCAGCAGGTAAAGTCCAAATTATCAAATTATTGACTTGACATAATTGATTATTTAGATGGGTCAGAATTCGTAAAGCAAGCCACTTAAAAATCGAATGGCGTAATTTAAATTGTTATATCTGATTGAGAACAATTCTTAATTTACAAATATTTGAAACAATTGCATTTTTTTTAATATCAAAAAACACGTTGCATAAATTCTAATATATTCTTATAGGGCTATTATTTCTGAACCTATATCGTGAGATAATAATATATTTTTAATTTTGAAAAAAAAAAACAAATTATATCAAAACTTATATCAAAATATTCCGACCACCGATTTTTAAGTAGCATCGGAATTTAAAACTGTACGTACTTTATTGGGTAAAACGAAACGACTCCATTCTTATAGTTTCTTGTTGAATTCTTTCACTTTATAGATATCATACAACTTCGCTCTGCCATTCGAAACCATTCCCGATGATTTGGTGCCACTGACAGCGCATTTCAAGCAACTCCTAACAATGGCGTCTGAACACCAACCTCTTCTCCTATTCTTGGATTCAGTGGATCAATTGACTGGAATTGGAACTGAGAATAATAAGGTTTCATGGTTGCCAACAAGACTTCCACCTCACTGCAAGGTTATCTCTCTTCTCTCTCCTTTAGTTTTAATTTTTGTTTCTTCGATGTCTCTGGTTAATTCAGTATAAATTTCATATTGGTGACACTCTATGGTTGCACTTGTATCTTTATAAATAGGTTAAATTTCAGATAATAGTAACATGTGCATGTGAACAAGCAAATCCAGAAGTTTCCAAAGAGTATGATGTTTTGCGACGCATGATAGACTCAGAAGATAATTTCTTGGAAGTCACAGCCTTGGGAGAAGAATTGGCTATGCAGGTTTTAAAGTAAGCCAATAGAACAAATTGGATTTAAATAATAGATTAAGTGAAGATAATATTTAATTAAATTGCAGGTTGTGGATGGCAGCAGCTGCGAGGGATCTTTCCAATTATCAATGGCGTTTGGTCTCTAACGCTATTGGTCAATGTTCACTTCCAATTTTCGTCAAATTGGTTTTCGCTGAGGTTAGATTTATACCTACGATACTTTTGTATGCTATAGGATGACCCTAGCTTACACTAGCTTATTGCCTGAGATATAGGCAAAATATTCAATGATCTAACCTAACCTAAGTCTAAATTTAGAAAATCATCCTTCAAAATATTTTTTTCTATCTAATGTTAACAAGTTCGCACTCATATGTTAGGTTAGGCCTAAACTAAAACACTATAGCATCTTCCATCACAGGTATTACGCTTGAAAGTGATGGACCTAACCCAGTTTACCACAATCTGTATGTATTTTCAGGTGTGCCGTTGGAGAAGCTATACCAAACCCCAAGATACCCATTTAGCATCAACGGTCATGGATTCAATTATGATGTTATTTGAAAGGATTGAGAAGCAGGTAAGAATCTCTGCTCCTTTATGAAGTTCTAAATAATTGAAGTTTGTATCACCTCACATATGCGCATTAGAGCTGACATCAAGATTGCATCATTCATATAGCAGCTTGGAGCTTGGCCCGCCCTGGCTCTGACCTGTAAGGTACCTAATCAAACCTAAAAAACTTAATTATCTAGGTACTAACTACAATATTTAATGTCTGTAAGAAAGTTCACACTCGACAGTCGTCAGTCAACACAAAAAAAATTAACCGGGGTACAGTTTGTTAGTTAAATTTTATTTTAGACTGCTGGCCCACCCTGAGCCCATGGCTGGCTACGCCCATGTATAGCAGTTGTTTCTGCTTATAGATCGCACTCCAACTCATATATTCAACTAATAAATAACACAACAAATAATAATAATAATAAAATTGATACTTGATAAAATTCCAGCACGGTCGTCTCCTAGTTTTCCATGCATTGGCTTACATAACTGCTGCTCGTAGTGGCCTTTCCGAAACGGAGCTGGAAGATCTGATCTCTTTAGATGACAAGGTTTTGGATGATGTCTATCAATACCATTTACCACCGGTTAGGAGGATACCACCTTTACTTTGGACTAGGTTTGTGGGTTTTTTTTTATTCGGGTTTTTAGTGGCATTTTAAAACAGTAAACCATTCAGAACAAATCTCGTTCAACATTCGCCACTTAATTGTATGGTTAATCAATATAATTATTTATTTAAAAGAACTGACATAGATAGGAAAAACCTACAGCAAGCCAAATATTTGAATACTAACTATCTTTAACTAACTAGTGTTTTAATTTTGTGCTTTTTTCCCCTTTTTTTCTCTTCCATCTATTTGGTTCTTGGTTTTTTATTATTGTTATGTAACATCTAAACTATGTATTTTTGTATTTTTATTAGAAGTGTTTTCTATCTCTTTATTATCTTGACCATGCCGTTCTATCCTATAATTAAAATTCATTTAGTATAATATGTAGTCATAATATAATTTTGTTTGTAGCCTTTATAAGTAAATAAATAAATTTGTTATTACTAGAAAAGTGAATAGAATAGAAACAAAAAATCTTTTCAGAATACGAAACGATCTACCAAATTATTTATCAGAACGCGAAGCTGATGGTGTTTCCGTCATGAACTGGTATCACAGACAATTTAGAGACACGGCCAAAGAACGATACTTTAAGAACAAAAACATGGCTCTTTATTTTCATTCTATGACGGCTGATTACTATCTTGGTGAGAGTTTTCCTATTACCTTTGTGGGGTTGTACCGTAAGCTAACAATGGATTTTTGACAAAAGGTATATGGGGTGGTGGTACACCAAAACCATTCAAGTATACGGAGATCCAACGTCACAGATTCAATTTGGCTGACAAAGAAGGTGTAGCTGATCGTAAGGTGCCGTTACAACCTTTGGTGTTTTTTTCTGCTGATGGTGAAACAAAGAGATATAACTTGAGAAAGGTGCGTTATATGGACTCGGGGATAAGGAGTACCAATTTTAAAATACTACATGAATATGTAATCACAATGAAAGATAATTAATATGTAAAAATAGTTTTTTTCCATTTAGTGGTAAATAATTCCATAGACGAATAGCTTCCACAGTAAAGAAGTTTGAATAGAAGAATGTATTTTTTTTTAGTTTGGTGAACTGCCCTTTCATTTAGTGAGGTCAAAAAGGTTCGCGGATTTGTATGCTCAGGTTTTGTTCAACTACGAATGGCTTCATGCTAAGCTTAACTGTTGTCCGCTGCAAGCTGTCTTGGCTGATTTTGAAGATTCCAAACTTCATGTTAGTAAGGATGCTGTAAGGTTTGTATTCCAAGATCTGACCACACTCCCCGATGCTTAGTTATAATAAACGTACCTATTTATTTTCTTTCAGAGAGCTAATGCTTGTAGCAGATGCTTTACGACTTGGTGGTGCAATTTTAGGACAATACCCAGATATGCTAGCACCTCAGCTGGTGGGAAGATTGCTACCAGAAGCACCACATAATCCAGCTGTAGCATCTCTTCTGAAACAATGTCATGATAAAGGAAAGAATCATTGCGCTCTACTTCCTTCTCATCATTGTCTGCATACACCTGGTGGTCCTTTGAAGGTACTTGATATTTTTCTTTATATAACTACTCATTTTTATGGGTTTTAAAGTTTATGTAATATTTTTGTAGTATTCTCTGGAAGGTCATCAGTTCGCTGTGTTTGGCTTCCGCTTGAGCTCAGACAAACGCTATGTAGTTTCTATATCCAGCAGAGTAATTTCCTGGGACTTGTCCACGTCAGATCTAGCACGAGACTTGTGTCCTCAATTGGAAGGCATTATGCAGAACTTGGAGCTTTCACCTGATAATAAATGGGCAGCTGCCTCCACCAATAATTCTGTTGTGAGATTTTTAATATGGTTTTTAATTGAGGCAAATTTAAATATAAATTATTAAATTAAATATTATTTTCAGTCTATGTTATTAAACATGCTAACAAGTGAATATGTCACTATTAATAATCCATTGGATGAAGGTATGCTATTCATTATGTTTTTTATCAGCATTTTCTATCAGATATCCTAAAAAACCTAAAATATCTAGGTGAAACAGTTCGTGGGGTGTCAGTTCTCAATCATCATATGTTGATTTATGGACCTCGCTCCTGGGTGCGATACAGCATGAGGGGAGAGCATCAAGAGACATGTCCAGCTCCTAATCTTGAACCTTACCAGGACTTAAATTGGGAAATACTTTGTAAGTCAATTTTGTTTGCTAAATTAAGAAATAGTTTTGCTTATGGAGTCTACGTGACGGTCTAGCTAACGATGTTTTTGTCAAAATCTTAGATGTGTTACATTTTAGGAAGCGCCATCTATGATCGGATGGAGGAACTACTACAATTTTCGCTTATCTGTTTAGAAATGTCTTTTTTCAGCAATGGAATTTATAGACCTGGAAACTTTCATAGTGATAATGTGGAGTGGTGACCTCGATGAAGATCGCTTACTGCTGCAGTATTGCAGAAATGGCATTTGGATTAAGCCTTTGAGATGCCGTGGTGCCATAGCTTTAAATAAAAACTGGACAAGGGTTTATACTAGTGAACCTGAACGACTCTATCAGGTACTTTACCGTTTATTAATAAAAGATACATATAGATAGTTTTGGTTACCTGAAGATGCTTCTTGAGTTATTTATTAAACTTCCTTACAAAATTACATTAAGACAATTTATTATAAAAAAAAACAAATGAAATTTTAATTATAGGATAGGACGGCATGCTCGAGATAATTGAAGACAGTGTTTAGTTTTAAAAATTAATAAAAATAACAATTGAATAGCGCCCAACGAAATACTACTGAAGAATACATTATTTAGATTTTATAACAATCATATTTTATTATAGTTGCTTCTTATTTCGAGTGTATATGTGTCACCAATATATCACCAATCGTTTTACATGACGTCTGTAAACGATGTAAGTGATTTCAGATATCAATCTATGAGTTATTAGAAGACGATACTGAGTGGAATAAAGTAGAAGAACTTCATCATGAAGAGACGGAGTCTGGTGAAACTATGCTGCAACTAAAACGTGGGAAAGAAGATAAAATGCTACTCGGTAAATAATAAAAATGTTGCAAATTGAATGATTAGTGTCACTTTTTGAGCTAGTGGGCAAAGTAAACGACTATCACATGTTATTAGGATATATAGTTTTTGTATATTATGTATGTATTTATAAATTTATGTTGATCTTCATTTAATAGCTACGACAACATACAGTTTCATAGTTTGGGACTTCGATAATGTTATTCCACGTGTAGTACCTGAGCCAGAAGTTAACGAAGATGATGAAGATGATAATAAACATACTAAAGAAGAATCTGATGAGGTAATCTATTTACCAATGTACACGGATAGATGGCGTTGTCGAAAAATGTATCACACACTTTTCGATATTACGCTACATAGTTGTGTTTTTGTAATCAAAGTAAGTCGTATAAAACTAATGATGTATAGCTTGAATTTTAGGAAGAAAAACACGACGGTGTTCCTGAAAAAGATCTGCGAACTGTGGGCATAGTTTTAAAGTTACCACATACTATAAGAAATATATCGACCAAATTAACTCAATCGAATTCATTTATGGTCAGCAATAACAACACTTACGCTGTCGCTGGAGTAAGGTATGTTGAACACCGCTAGATGGCGCTGTAACGTAAATTGCATATTATGTGTCATAAAGTATTTTGATTTTTGACAAATAATTAGTATGATGATAAACGCACTGGCGTCTTACAATCTGTGATTGCTTTATGGTGTCTAAACAGAAATTAATATTAGTTAATTATAAAGTTCACGTGAATTTCTTTGTATTGAATATTTATCGCTACTTACTGATAGATGGCGTAGCAAAGTTCTGTATCTCGCAATCGATAGTTGTGTATAATTTTCAGAAAGAATCTCTATGTATGGAGTTTAGAAACAACCAAGCTGATTAAAGTATTAGATGCGCATTTTGGAAGGATTGTACAATTAGAACCATTGACAGTTGGGACATGGAACAATGTTATAACCTCATCTATCGATCGTACCGTGAAGATATGGAATATTGACAATATATTTGAACAAGTACATAAAATTGATCGTCAGGAATTACCTATTGATGCTATAAGGTAACAATGCTACGAGAAAGATGAATTATAAATTTTGAATTTTTTTTATAAATAATATCCGTACTAATTTAGTAGTTTTTACAAAGTTACATTGGTACTGACCGAAATAATAAGTACACTTCTATCCCAACTACAGTTTGGCACGAGACAAAAGGTTAGCAGTGACAGTAACAAGGAGTTGCTGGGGTCTTTGGAATACAGACAACGGCAGACTGCTGGCCCAATTAGCTGATGCACCTTTGGGAGCTATCCTCACTCATGCAGTGATTACGCCAAGTGGTGCTAATGTCATTACTTCGGAATCTGGACATGTTTTGATTTGGGATACTGAAGAGCGGAAGGTAACTTTGAAGCTTACTCCTGGGTTGGTTGGGAGCAATGCAGTCATTTTTCTGTCGTTTTGTTGCACATAGTTTAGATTCTTGGTTTAGAAGTTATGTACAACCTCAAGGGCCTACTTAAATTGAAAACTAGATTATTTCCTTTAGGTTCTGTTCAAAGAAGAGCAGAAAGGTGTTAAACAAATTTTACTTCTGGAAGATGGGGAGAAATTTTTAACTATTTCAATGAACGTTGCTTCTGACAATACTGATGCTATATCAATGGCTGCGATTGTTTCCAGAACTATTCCAGGTATGATTTTTATACTAAAATAGTTTGTCGATGAGGATCAAATACATCTGGATCTGTTTCAGATGGTGACAGAATCTACTCAGTGGAATACGAAGTGCGAGGTTCGATGTATAGAGCAGCAGTTGTAAGCGCCGACGAGCATCATGTAGTTATTCCAGGAGTAGACAAGTCTAGTAGACTTTGTCTTAACGTATTTCATGCTAGAACTGGTACTAAACTTCATAGGTGAGATTTTCCTAAAATTTCTTCCATGATCAACTCCAAAACCCCAGAACTTTTACTTGTTCTTACAAGTTATATTATATTCCAGGTTATATATATGTTTCTTTATTATAATTACTTCAGAGCCGAAAACCTTATATAGCCTTCGAGTTGTTTCATCACGATCACGATAGCTGCAAACTATTCGAAATGTCGGGTCAAATTAATTTAAAAGAAAAAACGAAAGCAACAAATTAAGAAAATAATTACTTTAATTTTATAATAACATAAACGCCAATATATGTTATACTACGTACGTTATGTTAATGCATTCTATTCAGAATTCCAGTAAAGAACAGCGGGATTAAGGATATGCAATCAATAGTAGCCCTTTCTCATAAACCTAATTGGGTGGCAGTTGTTGGTAACGATAAAGCTGGCATTTTGGATATTAAAACAAAAAGGCATGTTCGGTAAGTATCGTCGCGTTCTTAGTTTCGTGTTAATTCCACTACTCACTCATAGATGGCGTTGCTTTATTTTATATCACACAATCGATATTTCGATAAAAGTCGCTGGATCGATGCATTCCTAAAACCCTGTCACAATATTTAAACATAACTAAATGCGTGAACTGAAGTAAGTATATGTGTGCTTTGTTGAATAAAGATTATTTAAATTTTAGCTTTGTCCCCCGCTGGAATGGCTCATGTACCAAGGATGGAAAAGTAGGTCTTTGTGCCCCTACACGTGGCGGTTTAGACCTTATCGAACTAAAGCGAGGTACTTCCATCCAACCGTTGATCTCTCGAGCTGCTGAAGGTGTTTTCTCCATCATAACAATGTTTAGTTCCAATGACAACTATGTATTCTATTATCATAGTGGAAGGAAGACTTTAAGGGTTTTTAGGTATCTATATTGTTAAATTAGGTTATATTTGGAACGGCGATGGGTCAAATGACCGGTCTTTATATTATATGAGTTTGTGTCTATTCCAGAACTGCAGACGGTCGTGCAGTTGCAGAGTACCGTGCTCCAGCTGAAGTGACAGCCGTTGCCAGCGCTCATGGTGGGAACGCGTTAGCTTTGACGTCACAAGATGGATGCCTCACAATCCTAGACATTGTTGATCCACATGAATAAATATTAGTGTATTTAGTAATCAGCTTTGTGCTTAAAGTCTGCTTGTGCTGTTAAATTTTAACTCTAGCTTAATGCAGCTAATATATATAAGTAGTGGATAGTTAGTGAATTTCGAAAAGGTAGCTGTCTAGGTAAGTTTTTACTACTGACAGATAGATGGCGCTTGTAAAGCTTTTACATACTCGTGTAGTATAAACTGGTATGTGACGGTAAAGTTAGACGCATATTGCAACGCCATCTACTTGAAACTTAGTCAAACAACTTATTAGGTATGTTATTGTGTAGGTAGTGCTTTTAGGTTAAATTTTTTCTAGATTTTGGTGCTTAATTAATGTTCTCAATAATAAAAGCTTGTGTGTTTTAAATTAGTATTTTTGTAGATGACTTTTTAGTGTAAAAAGAGATATAGAATAGAATCACTTCTGCTGACACTGTTTAATTACACAGTAACTCCGCTACTCACTCATAGATGGCACTGTCTGAAATGTATCACACATTCAATCTAATTAACAACAATATCTCACAATTTGTTCTTTATCATATTTTACGATTTATCGTCACCTTACTCTATTAATAATAATAATAATAATAATAATAGAACAAATATATAATAATATTTTTAAAGTAATTTTATAAGAAATCGCTAATCTACCTCTAAATGAATGCTTTATACAGATTTGAAATGTTCATATATTTTTAATAGGTTTAGCATACAATACAAATTTATTAGAATGGATAGGAAAAGAGTAGTTTTTAATTGAGAGGTTATGCTATAGAACAGTGTTTCCCAAACTTTATTAAACCATGCCCCACCTTAGCCTTTCTAAAATTCTTACGCCCCTCTTATGTAACCAAACATCCAGTTGATATTTTGGTCTCGTCACACGAAATTATACCTAATTATTTAAGAATTTGCTTTTTTCTTTAAATTTGGCACCGAAATCCAATATCTATATATATAAAACTCAAAGGTGACTGACTGACTGACTGACTTAGTGATCTATCAACGCACAGCCCAAACCACTGGACGGATCGGGCTGAAATTTGGCATGCAGGTAGATGTTATGACGTAGGCATCCGCTAAGAAAGGATTTTGATCAATTCCACCCCTAAGGGGATAAAATAGGGGATGAAAGTTTGTATAAATCTTATTAGATTTTCGACGGATTGAACTGAAATTAAAAATGAGAGCTACTATGATGAAGACGTTTTTACACACGCTAAACAAAAATAAAGCCGCAAAAACTATACCTAATTAATAATAATACTTCTTAACGGGAGCGAAGCCGCGGGCAACAGCTAGTTGCATATAAATGGCCCGGTACTAAATGGTTAAACTCATGTCGAGTCTATTTTCGAATTGCTCCCCTTAACAAACAAATTGCCCCCCCCCCCGTGGGGCGTTGGGCCCACATTGGGAAATACTGCTATAGAACACCTCAAGTTAGAAACGCGGTTAAACAAGAGTAACTCTATCTAGTGGTGTATTTAAACAATGTCAGATATCTAATGTTATGTAAGTTTAAATGAAATAAGGGAAAATGCATGATAGTCTTTCGATTTGCAAAATAAATATAAAATTAATTAATTAATTTATTTATTTAGACATTCACAAACAAACAGTTAACAAACCATAACATATAAGTAACAACTACACTAGAGAAATAAAGCTAAAGTTGTTAACCTAACAGTTGTGAAAAAAATATACATTAATGATTAATTACGAGTACTAGTCTGTTGCTCGAACATAGAGTGTTGTCGGAAAGCCAAGTGCAAGATTCACTTGAGCTTTTTAGGCTTTAAATGGAATAAATCAAGCTCCGTGACATTTTCATATACATCGTTAAAACCACGGCACATGCGAGGGATGGGGCTATTATTAATTTGAGAAATATAAATAACGTATAAATAACGTGACAACGTCTTATAATTCGATTGAGCCGGCTGCACGCACGAAAAAACATGACTAATGTGGCGTTACCTCGCTCTGAGGCGTTCCATGTAAGGCTTGAAGTGATCTTGATCTTGATCAATTTCATTGTGATTTCCAATTACCTCTTTTTCTATATACATACAAATCTATTAAACAAATGAAATTAAAATTTTCTTTTGAAAAATGCTACCATTCCATCAGTATTTTCTTAAGGCGTTGTCACGTTCAACTATCGTCAGTAAACAGACTTTACAGACAACCGATTTTTATTGCAATCAAAACAGAGCCAAGTTTACGCTTGCTTATAAGGTTAAAAATCTGTTAATTAAAAATTACTAATAGTCTGTGATAACGTATAGATGAGGTTATATGTATAGGTTTTCGAATGAAAAACATTAATGTGCGGGTAATAAAGTTTACAGTGGGCTTATCATGAATTTAGTCTGGCTTTCGAATCGAGCTGACACAAGTAAAACGGATCCGTTAGCAATCGACCTAACGAGCACCAGCAATCTATCAAATGAACGAAAGATCGAGACATTCGAAAATTAACAAAAAGTATCTAAAATATTGTAGTTCCAAATCCGGTGGCGCTGCTCAAATTTCCATACAAATCGCTTGAAGCGAACTCGGTTTGAAAGCCAGACTAAAATTCGTGATAAGCCCACAGAAGTGTTTAATATTTTCTATGATAATTTTTGTATGTAGAAAGTTTACGAAATAAATAGTTCGCATTCTATAAGCACAGAAAATATATATTTTAAATCACAAACGGCCTTTTATTTTGTATATATTTAAAACTACATTATTGAGCGTTCCTATTCTATGATGTAGTACAGTGGTTCTCAAACTTTTTTGGCGAAGGAAAAGCCTTAATATAATTATAAAAAACTGATTTATATGTATTTATGAATAATCATATTGCAATGTAATATTTAGTTGGAATATTTAGATGTAACCTTATAATCTCCCTTTGATAGGTATTTTTTGCAGTATTTTAGCCCTAGGGTTCCGCGGAACACCACTTTGAGAATGGCTGATGTAGTCGATTTTTTTTTCATACTGTAAGTGGACAATGGCAGTATACAAACGTTGATTTTATTTATTTAATTTGCATTTATATGATGAGTAAAAGTAATTAATTATAGCCAAACAAGAATTATATTATACAGGCTATGATTGGCAAGTTTCTTGTGATTTCTTCTCGTGATATACCTTTCTGAAATCTCGTAGATTTTGACTATGCGCAAGAGCCTAAAGGGCTTATACGAAATAAAGATTATTGATTTTACTAAAAAAAATACAAAAACACATAAGTGTCAAGTTAACTTCAATGGTGTAAATCACGCACAAAAAAAGCAAGATTATTTTAATTTTATTTTTTTTATCGATAGCCCAGCATATGACCACACTCCGCCTGATGTTAAGCTAGAGTGCGGTCCATGAGCATAGACAACTGTTACCACAGACAGATGCCGGCTTGAGGAGACGAATGTGCTCTGTCCAAATTAACAGGGCACACTCCTCTCGTTATCTCGTTATTATGGGATATCGAAATAAAAACAAATAAATTTATTTATTCTATTTTTAATTAAACAAATAAACTTTAAAATAGTAAATACTAAATTGACGTACGGTGAGAAAAACTTATTTTTAATGTACTAAGATTTTGATTTTAAAAAATATCGATTTCATGCCACTAGACTCCATGTGAGAGAGTTTACTAGCTTTTTATTATGGTACTGGGTAAATCCTGATGCTGGAGATGATGACCAAATTATAGACTACTCAAAATACACAGAACCCAAATGATGAAGTCAGTAATCAATTGAAAGTCAATACCAATTAAAGTCGTTGTGATTTTGTATGCAATATATACAGTGGTTAAAATGGCGATCAATGGGCTTATCACGAATTTAGTCTGGCTTTCGAATCGAGCTGTCACAAGTAAAACGGATCCGTTAGCAATCGGGATCATGAATTTTTACTAACGACCAACGAGCACCAGCAATCTATCAAATGAACGAAACATCGAGACGTTCGAAAATTAACAAAATATTGTAGTTCCAAATCCGCACGCGGTGGCGCTGCTCAAATTTCCATACAAATCGCTTGAAGCGAACTCGGTTCGAAAGCCAGACTAAAATTCGTGATAAGCCCACAGTTATAATTTTAATTCTCAATAGACAAATTTTTTGTATCATTGTACCTTCTGCTCGCACGCTCTAATAGTAGCAATGACAGAAAGAGATGGAGATAAAAATGGCCAAAGTGTTTCTTATTAGATTAATGTTTTAAAAATATTTATGTAAAACTAAATTAAAAGTTTAGGAACAAAATAAATTATTTCTATTTGCTGCACACCTTATAAATAAAATTATCGATATTTAAAAGCAACTTAAAATACTATGCTTCCAAAACTTATTAGTGTAATGGTTTTAAGACGGAATATTTTATGTTTTAAAGACAACAGTTTGAAAACCATTGGTTTTGTGGCAGCTCACATTTCCATGACATTTTAATTGAAACAGTAATATTAATTGGCAAATTTATGAAAAGCACGATTGAATTCGTGTCATTAAATAAGTCAATTATAATATACTGGCAAAAATCATCAAAATAAACGTTTTATGCAAAGTAACATTGTCTTTCATTTGGTATACACCTTACTCTATGGGCAATACAGTAATACCCCGCTTTACGCGACCCCGTTATGCGCGGTTTCACTATTCAAATTTCGCGCTCATATACCCCGCATTACGCGAAAGAGTGCGAATAAACATAATGTAGTAATCAACTTCTCTATGGTCACAGGAATTACAGTTAACGCGATTTTTTCCGGAACGTATCCCTCGCGTAAAGCGGGGCAATACTGTATTAGTATTTTTCTTCTTGGTATATTCAAAACACGCTGTTTTAACACGGAAAATGGTTTCAAAAGATTTAGTATGGATATTCTGAGACAAAAATTATTAATTTTGCTACAGCAGAACCTTCATAGGAGTCCCCTCTATAGACTGTCATAGTCAAGTCTAGTTCTATACTCTGTGGTCCTTGAAGTGACTGGACGAGGTATACCATTGCTTCTGTATTTGATGGGGAGAATCTACAAAAGATAATTATAATGTCTTCAATTAGAAATCAAGATGATTCAAAAACGACTTTCAAATGGATACACTTTCTGTAGGTATATAAGCGATAGAAAGAGAAACGATCGCGGTGTCATGAACGGCGAAGGAGATATCTGCATCCCTTTCACACATGCCTCAACTTCGACACGATAAGAATATAGTTATCCCTTTCTAATGATTGTTTCTTACAGTCCAAAGTCCAATCTGTATCTATTTGAAGATTGTTGTCTGTATTTAAGTACAGACTACACTCGAGTAATGATTACGTGATTGCAGATTAAACTAGCTTAGAGCGTCGTTTCTGGGGGGCTACTCAGGCATATCAAGTTTCGTGATACGACCTCTATAGCCTATATGAATTTTGACATATAAGCTCGTAAAAAGTCCTGTCAAATAAGCATTGAGTGGCCTATCCGTCGTGGCGTCGCTGTCAAATCCATAATTTCGTGAATGATTAACACTAGATTTACCAGACCAGTTAAAATGACTGGTCTTGAAAGATCAAATTAAAATTCCTACTGCGTGTAACATTTTATTTAATTCTTCTAATCTTCTTTAATTTATAACAGAAGAATTGGTTTTATGAATTTTATATATTATTTTATATATATTTGTAACAAATATATACTTTTTTGGTTTTGATAGAAATAGGTATATTAAAGCTGGTAAATCTAGTGTGTACTATGTTACACTATATTGGACTAAAAACCTTTACGAGTCTAGTAATACTTACAAAAATGAGTTGGTTGTAGCTTTTTCCTTTACTGTTGGTGGGGCGTTTACATCAATTAGTTTCAGTTCGAATTTCATCCTAGCATTGCGCCAAGCTGGACCACGCATTGTAAACAGCGATGGCTAAAAATGAATACAAAATTTAGAAAGAGATAGAGTTATAGTCATTTCTTTGCGTTAGAGCAGGCAGCATTTTAAAAGAAGGCAAGTGGTATATTTTTTTTTATTTAACATATAATAAAAACATGAAGCAGATACATTAGTTAATATTATTTATTTATTCTCAACTCAACTTAACTGCAATACACCATGCAAGGAGGAGTCAATTACAAAACATACACAATAATAATAATAAAATATCAAAGTTTAAATAAAATAATAACCAATCAATGTCAAAATAGAAATAAATAAAAATAGAAGTATACTCGAGCGCCCTCTAGTGTTGTAATCTTGCGTAAAATGATTTATTTATAAAGCCTACCTACAAAATTATATTAAAACTACATATTATAAAAAGGACTACTATTATATAAACTAAATGAAATTTTAATTATAGGATAGGAGGGCATGCTCAAGGTGTTAAAGGGATAGATACTACACTGCTAATAAAATTACAAAAATGCTTTCAATACTTACATGTGTGGCCGGTATATAAAGGTTTGACACGAAGGTTATATAATTGTAAGATATGGTGTGCGGTTTGTGCCTACATTCCCAATCTGATAAGCTGCAGGTTTTGAAAGAATGACTCCTTGTGCAGCGGCTGTAAGGAAGAACTTATATTACAGAAACCATGGTAATTAAAATTAAGACAGGCGTGTGGTATATCTCATTAATTACTATTCCTATACAGTAATACCCCGCTTTACGCGACCCCGTTATGCGCGGTTTGACTATTCAAATTTCGCGTTCAATTGCCCCGCATTACGCGAAAGAGTGCGTATAAACATAATGTAGTCATCAACTTCTCTATGATCGCGGGAATTTCAGTTAACGCGATTTTTAACGCGTAAAGCGGGGCATTAAACTACTAAAATAATGTGGTGTCCGTGATAGAATAACAGAATAAGAACATATAATTGGTGGTTTCAGACGTTACTTTGCGGAAATCCATATTAAAGGAAATTATTTTGCTTATAATTCTCGCTACATTAGGTCAATGAAGGAAAATAACCTCCACCAACTTGCAATAACTTGTCTCGACGCGTTTCGCCACTTCACGTGGCATCATCAGGATACGAATTATAAGCAAAATAATTTTAAATAATTTCCTAGAATAAGAACAGAAAGTTTAGTTGTAGAGTATTAGAAAGAATTATTTAGAATAATAAACTCTACATAGCGACGTTTTTAAGAATTGTCGTTATATGGAGAGAAGAAAATTGATTTTATTTTACTATTATAATACATATGTATTTACTAATAAAGTATAAAGAACGTACTAAGCTATTCTTATTAATTTCTGCAATTCAGTAAGTACTGTTTATTGCGTATTATTGTCGTTATTTCAAGTGGGTGTGTTGCTACATAGAGTTTATCATTGCATGGTTTTTTAATTTTTATTTTATTTTATTTACTTTTAGTAATTGGGCTTTTGAGCGCTTTTACTCGTCAATACAAATACAAATATAAATGAAATAAATTTGTTAATAATAATTATCAATTTGATTTAGCTGCTGTATACTGGCATTGTCCACTTACATACTAATGTCAAAACAACATATAAATCTACTATGACATAGAAGACTAGCTGCTGTATAGGGGCATTGTCATCCTATTGTATACCTAAGGGTAAACATAAAATGACATTGGTTATGTCCAAGCTTTATTATCAGTAAGATATTCATCTAACGTGTAATATGATAGCAAGTTAAACCAAGCAAAGTTAACTAATATCGACGTTCTAGGGAGTTTGTCGTTAAATAAAATGTACACTGTATATAATATATATACTATATATATTATAAAACTTACTGTTTGTCAGTCAACTGATATCCAGAAGGACAAATAATTCTGTTACACCGATAACTTCCTCTTGTATTTGTACATATTTCATTCATTCCCGTCTGCGGATTTAATTGCACACATTTCGCTATACCCGTCTCGCATTCGTCGATATCTATAAGAGGGAAAGAGATTTTTTATTTATTTAGACATACACAAACAAACAGTTAACAAACCAACACATGAAAGTAACAACTACACTAGACAGAGAAATAAAGCTAAGTTAGTTAACCTAATAGTTGTGATAAACATCTGAAGAAAACTATATACATTAATGATTAATTACGAATGCTAGTCTGCTGCTCGAACATAGAGTGTTATGGGAAAGCCAATATGACATTAGAAGCAGAAGCAGAAGCAGAAGCAGATGATATTAGAAGTTTAATTATTTAATATTAATAAAAAAACAAATGATATTTTTTAACCCTCCATCGGGCGCGGCAGATCTCACAGGCACAGTAATTATAGGTTCTATGAAATCTTTTAGTTTTTAGTCTGATTCAAAAGGGAAATAAATTTCTATTATTTTTGTATAAAATTTATATTTCTAAACATTCCAATAAAAAAAGATTGATTTTGATTTTCATCTTAGATTTAATTAGAAAAAATCTAATCAAGGAAATTATTCAAAAATATTTTGCTTATAATTCCCGCTACATTAGGTCGATGAAGGAAAATAACCTCCACCAACATTCAATAACTTGTCTCGACGTGAAGTGGCGAAACGAAATCATCAATTTTATCTATGAGCCCGTCAAGTACACCGCGCCCGATCTAAGGAGTTTTTGAGAGGCGCCCGATGAAGGGTTAAGTATAAGTAGCCTTGATATGAGAACCTAGATTGCCATCCCACTCTTCCCCCGTCAGCAATGAATCTTACCTATGCAACTTCTTTTATCTTCTGAAAGTCTATATCCGTGTGGGCATGAGCACCTGTAACTACCAGGTTCATTATGACACCTTCCTACGCAAAGATTTTTCGAAGCAAATTCTCTGCATTCATCAATATCTGAACAAGTTCTGAAAATGGAAAAAGACATTAGTCAGAGAGCTGGCACCAGTTTTGGGGTAGATATTTGAGGCAAGCTGAAAACTTGTCCCATAATTCTCCTATTATACCCCAACACGGAGCTGCAGACCTGGCTGGTGAGTAGAGGGACTAAATCAACCCCTGAATTTTTTTTTTCCAAAAATATCTTTGAGGCTATATGTAATTTTTATATTTGTAACTTAATGTTTAAAGAATAAATCGAGGCTTTAACATTGCCAGGAGCATGCAAAAATATTTTTCAAAAAAATATAAAAGATGTATTTGAGGCAACTTGAAAATTTAATAGGGTATTATTTATAACTGAAAAATAAAATTCACAAAAAGACAGATCATTTTGGTGGGTCTTTCTACCTGCCAGGTGATCTAACAAATTATGTATATATATATATATATAATATATAAGTGTGTGTGTGTGTGTGTGTGTGTGTGTGTGTGTGTGTGTGTGTGTGTGTGTGTGTGTGTGTGTGTGTGTGTGTGTGTGTGTGTGTATGTGTGTGTGTGTGTGTGTGTTAAGCTAGAGTTCCACAAGCTGCTACCAGAGACAGGTATCAGTGGGCTTATCACGAATTTTAGTCCGGCTTTCGAACCGAGTTCGCTTCCAGCGATTTGTATGAAAATTTGATTTGAATTTGGAACTACAATATTTTAGATACTTTTTGTTAATTTTCGAACGTCTCGATCTTTCGTTCATTTGATAGATTGCTGGTGCTCGTTAGTAAAAATTCATGATCCCGATTGCTAACGGATCCGTTTTACTTGTGACAGCTCGATTCGAAAACCAGACTAAATTCGTGATAAGCCCACAGTACCTATCTCTCTTAACCCAGTTTGGGGTCAGATCGTTGTGTTTACCTATTATCAGCATTTAATCTGTAACCCCGATGACAATTACATCTGTAGCTACCCCATACATTGCTGCAACCTTGCTCACATAGGGTTCCAGGTCGACTCTCAGCACATTCGTCAACGTCCACGCATACCTGAAAGTTTTTTTTATTTACTACATTCCAACTGATGTTAAGTCTTTCCCAAAGTAGGCGAGACTAAATGTTATTGAGGTTTTTAAGGCAAAGAGGAGGGGGCGTTACAAAATAACTGATTTTCAAAGTGGGCGTTAGACATAAAAGTTTGGGAACCTCTGAGCTAGACTGTGGTCCATAACTGCTTAGCTTGAAGATATTTATTTATTTATAAAGCCAACCTATAAAATTACATTAGAACTACATATTATAAAAAGGACTACTATTATATAAACTAAATGAAATTTTAATTATAGGATAGGACGGCGTGCTCAAGGTGATAAAGGGAGAGATACTACACTTCTAATAAAATTACAAAAATACATAAAAATAAAAAACAAGAACCAAATAGATGTAAGGAAGAGGGGGGAGAAAAAAAATGATGAAAGATTATTAAATCATAGTATTGTTGGTTACCTCATCATTAGCTGGAGCTGATCTAAATCCTTTATGGCATTTGCAGTGGTACGAACCAATTGTGTTGATACAGTCTGCGTGGATGGAGCAAATTGACTGCAATGGAATTACGTACATGAGTTTCTAAACAAACCTAAACCAAATGGACCGTTTATTTTGAAAGTGGTGTAATTAAAGGTTAGCATATCTGTTAATTAAAAAATTTGGGCAAATTATATGGTCTTAGACTATAATAATATATATTTATAGGCTGTCAATGGACTTACACCACTTTCAAAATTAGGCAACTGTTAAAATCGTTTAATTTCAATCTTGAAACTTAAAATATACTTCACATTAATCCAATTTTGTTTACAAATACGCATAAAAGACATAAAATTTAATTTTAGACGCTAATTACAATGTCAAAATTACAAGACACGGATAGATTTTACTTATGCTCTGCATGTGGCAGTTTATTTAAATATTTATCGTTGGATTTGACATTTAAGAGGATATCCGGTTGTTAAATGTCACTTAATGTCAGTTTAGAAGTAAATATGTTTAAAAAAAAGTCACGTCTGATTTAGATTCTGATAACTCTCTGTTTCAATAGTATTATAATATATGTTCCTTTTCCCAGCAGTTGAAGGTGTTGTTAAATAAAAACAGACCCGAGTTACTTGTAAGAGGTCGTGACATTAATTGATATTATTTATTTTGATTTTAACTTTTATACTAAATTTACTAAGTTATTGTTATAATTTTTAACTGTTATCGTTTTAGATCTAATCGTTTCGTCGACCATTACCGATTAGAATTTCACACTAATGATCTTAGGACTAGTGAATGTTACGTCCTTTTGACATAACATAACTCAAATCTATTTTTTTAATTCGTGAACTAGTAATATTATTGGTTGTTTCAGGCGTTACTTTGCGGAAATCCATATTAAAGGAAATTATTTAATTATTTTGCTTATAATTACCGCTACATTAGGTCGATGAAGGAAAATAACCTCCACCAACATTCAATAACTTGTCTTGACGCATTTCGTCACTTCACGTGGCATCATCAGGATACGTGTGGTCGCTTCGGCTTCGCGTCGCACGACGTTGGTGGAGGTTATTTTGCTTCATCGACCTAACGTAGCGGGAATTATAAGCAAAATAATTTTAAATAATTTCCTTTAATTTAAAAAATTGTCCTTATTCAAAATAATCACTTACCCTATTACCAGCAAGTTGGCATTCGTCGACATCCTCACAGGTATTGTTGCTGACGAGATTATGTCCGGGTGGACAATTACAGGTGTATCCGCCTGGTAGGTTGGTGCAAATCTGTGTTAGACCACAATTGGCGATGCCTAGAGAACATTCGTCTGTATCTGGAAACATAAACGAGTAGACCGGTCTATTATCCGTGTCACTTGTCTACAGAGGTCTCTACTCTTAACTCTGTAAAACAAACTCCTTACCCACACATCTGTTGTCATCGTTAAGCCAATAACCCCAAGGGCATTTCAATAACTCTCCTTTGTCACCTAATTTGGTAAGTGTAGGGTCGACGTATTTATTTCCGTGTGTATAAACTGTATTTTTTTCATTATTTACATTAAATGATTCTGAAATATTAATTAAAAACTATATGTATAGCTCAGAATATACCTTGAGAATGTGTTTTACTTAGAAAGTATTATTTAGTCTCTTATAGCATCCGTAGATTCTTATTGGGATACTTGAACTTGTCAAAATACAATTATACTTAATAATATGCAGCAACGGTAATAGCGCCTTATTCATTTCAGCAATAAATATAATAATATTAAGTACTAGATATCATTAATATTTTCTTCTAGATCATTTCAAGTTATGCTGAGCCTTACCAGGTGTGTTTCCATAGCCAGCTGGAAAACTATCACCATGTCTAATTGGAATACACTTGTGTCTAATTTCATCCAATTTCCAGTTTATCGGACATTCGCATTTGTAACCGCCCTCTGTGTTTATGCATCGCTCCACAGATGCACAGTTTGCCACTCCAGTACTGCATTCGTCGATGTCTGAAAAGGATGCAGAGAAAGAAGGAAGAGCCTTAATCATCATGAAATGAAAATCGTTTATTAGCATAGGCACTAAAAGCGTGCACTTGCTCATCGTTAGACTCTACCGTGACTTCGGACAGGCGTATGACGAGAAGAATACCACAAGTAACTCGCCAAAAGGATCATTTAGTCATATGTGGAGGTCATATTGATCCATAGTATCCGTCTACCCTAGTTGACATTCATAATAAAAACATGTAGGTACCTTCACACTGATTTGATTTATAATTAAATCGATATCCGAAATCGCATTGGCTTCTTGGACGGAACGTAAATATTATATATAAAAACATATATTTGTTGTTTTTTTGATTAAATAAAATAATAAAAAAATATTACTCTTTAAAGTTATATTTAATGCCATTCCACAGGAATTATCAATTCAAAATTAATATGGTCGATGAAAAACAGACTAGGAGCTGTAATTAGAGCTAGGGGAGGTAACAGTCCATATTAATAAAGATTTTATTGAAAATTTCCTGTTTAATTTTATCCAATAACAATATCCAATGTCTTGTTCCTTAAATGCAATAGTCGCAATTTTACTTGTAAGTTTCATTTCATCTCCTAAAACATCATTTTCAGCATTTTACATACTGTTTAGTGGTATCATTGGAAAGATAATGAATTAAGCTTTAAGTTGGCATTACAACTTCTTAATTTTTTATCAATATTATTAAGAAAATCCAGCTTTATTTGTAAAGTGGTCGGTTTTTTTCAGAGCTCGACTCAAACGCATCAACTGAAGTCCTAACGCTTTTAAACTGTTGACGCATCTACTTACAATGTTTTCCCGAGCTTTACTAGCGCCTAACATGGATCTTGATCAAGCAACGCCTCCAATTCAACGTCTTCAAACTTTCGTCAAAATCATAATTTTCAACCGCCTAAACCAGTCTCAGCATGTCGTATTCTCAACAACAATTCTGTGTGCTTCAGCTGCAGATTTATATATATATTTAATTCTTTTGAATAAAGCAGTGCAATAAAATTTCCCGCAAAAACACTTTATTTGACACAAAAGTAGACATTTTCACAGTAGGTAAACAAACACATTGTTGACACTGTGAAATGAAAAATAATATCTATACTATATTTGGTTACAATAAATGTCAAATTACATATAGTACTAAAATACTAGCTGTTGCGTTACCGTAATAATGAAGATTCCATGCACAGAGTGCCGCTATGTGACATAACTGATAAAACTGTTGTACATCACTTTGCTCTATTGTCCATAATTTCCGCAGCGTACGCAATTTTTTTTCACACTTTGGGTTACATTATTGAAGTTTTCATATGAATCTCAAACGTTTTTGAAAATATTCTATAGCCTATGTTCATCAGGGATAATGTAGGATTCTAATGGTGAAATAATTTTTCAAATCGGTCCAGTAGTTCCGGAGCCTATTCAATACATACAAACAATCAAATGTTTCCTCTTTATTGTATTAGTATAGATATAAAAATATATAGCTAACTATACAACATTAAACACATTAAAAAAATAATCCTAGTAAACCAACAGTAAGTTAACTTCTTCACTTTATTATTGCTCGGTTAAGCTACACAGGTTTTGTGGTGGACTTGCAGGTTTCGCTTTAGGCAGTGTCGAAGGCCGTGTTGCCATTCAATACGTGAATCCTGTCAATCCAAAAGATAATTTCACGTTCAAATGCCATCGGTCAACAGCAGCATCTAATAGTGGATACCAGGTATTGTTTTCAATTTAATAGATCCACAAAAGCTTCAATTTATACCAGCCATTCTCAAAGTGTGTTCCGCGGAACCCTAGGGCTAAAATGCTGCCAAAATACACCAAAGGGAGATTATAAGGTTACATCTAAATATTCCAACTAAATGTTACATTGCAATATGATTATTCACAAATACATATAAATC
>JAPWLS010000261.1:0-161321 GCA_028551675.1 Tineola bisselliella | reverse complement strand
ATTAAACCTCATAGTACTTTATATCTTCATTATTACGCAGACGTAGTCGCGGGCAACTGCTAGTATTATATAAACTAAATGAAATTTTAATTATAGGATAGGACGGCATGCCCAAGGTGATAACGGGATAGATACGACACTTCTAATTAAAATTTACAAAAATACATAGTTTAGATGTTACACAATAATGAAAAAAAAAACAAGAACCAAATAGATATAAGGAAGAGGGGATAAAAATGCACGAGAAAAAAAAAACAAAAAAAAAAAGACAAACAAAAAAGACTATAATCCTCCCATTTTACAAATAAAGAATTTTATAAATAAACCGGAATTGAATATTAGTCACTCGATAGTAGCCGAGTACACTCACGTAGTAATTTCCTCACAACTTTGGGGCAATCCCAATGTCAGTCAGTGATACACTCATGAATCACCCGTCCTTTACTAATTAATAGCCATTTTTAGATGTCTGACAGAGAAAGCAATATATACGTCGTTAATGTAATACAGTTTTTGCTTGTTAAGGATTTCTTCTCAGAATTTCACTTGTTTTTTCTTACTGTCATTGACCTATTGACATGTTTAATGTCAGCCTTGAGGTCTTTTATCAATTTTAATTTATCCGAAATGTTTTGATGTGAAACATCTTTTGGCGCGGATATAAACCGGATCGTTGGCGTGGCGACGCTTGCCGTGGCGACGAGTTTATTTTTATTTATTTTATTTCACATCTGCCAGGCGTCCCGTGACGGCTCATTTATTTGTTTTTATATTATTTTATCAGTTTATATTCCACTTATATGTAATATACCAAAGACATTGAACTAACAAATGTATGCATACATTTTATAAGAATTATAAATAACTAAGACCGAACATATATATTATTATCTCAATAATTATCTTTTATACTAATAAATATATGTACATACATTAATATCTACATTTGCGTTATATAAAAGTAGTGTATTTGATTGTTATTTGCTATACACGGCCGCCATTTTGAATTTTAGGGACGAATATAGGGAACGTCGTTGGGTCCTTATTTGATATTGTTTAATAAAACAAAGAAAATTAGTGATTTTATTTCTTTAGAACTGTTGTTTCAAATATTTGTGAAGTTATTAACAATAATTATCGTATATCTTTGACTAGTATATATTTGTATCTAAAAATATAATATATATATATATATTTGTTTGAACTGAAATTCGAATCGCTTATTCCAAATTCTCGGTTTCAGAGGCAACCAGACAAATATTGAATAGTCTTAAATATCAAAGCTAAATATTCCTTCATCCAGTCTAGCGTACACGTCATAACAACTATGATCTTTAAAATAGATTTAAGGAAAAATGTTCAAAAAGAAACATTTATCAGATGAAAAAGAAATATATTTTGAATTAAAATTGTTGTTTGAGTTAGTTGGGGAATTTAAGACGAACAGTTATATTTTAGAAATAAATTTTAAATATTTTAATTGGCTTACTATCGGGTTTACTTTGATCATTTTTAAACTTACGTTTCCAAAGTTTTGTAGCTATATATGAAATATTTTTTTATCATTAAAATAACACGAGAAAAATTGCTATTATTTTTTTTATTAAATTAACGTCGTAGCCTAGGTTTTGTGCATATTATCTCTCGATATTCATTTCTTAAAAAAAAACAAAAGATCTTATTAAAAAACGTATGTACAATGTTACACTATTTCACTGTTTTCAGCAACTGGCTGTCGGCCAAAATAGCCGCGAATTTTTATTCATAGCTGAATGCATATAACACGTATTTTTAACTTTATTCATTGAATTATATTTAAAACTTCCGTTATAATACCTATCTAGATAGATTTTTAGATTTGTTGATATAACCTATCTATTAATACATGCATAAAACAAACAAAAGAACGCTATATCAAGTGAAATCTTCTATATATATAAAACTCAAAGGTGACTGACTGACTGACTGACTTAGTGATCTATCAACGCACAGCCCAAACCACTGGACGGATCGGGCTGAAATTTGGCATGCAGGTCAGTGTTGCCAACTCGGATTTTGAAAAAGACGTAGACCAGGTTAGAAAAGGTACGTAGAAATACTAAAATTTCCATATGAAAAGTTCGTAGATCTACGTACTTTTTTTCTGAGTGAAATGCTCAGATTTTATTTACCGGACTGAAACTTCATTCAGTAGAAAATTTGTTGGCGATCGTGTGGGACGTGTTATTATTTTCCTGCGGTATGGAAAAACTACGTAAATAAATTAATGTATAAAAATAAATACTTTCATTACATTCAAGTGTTTTACTATAAGTTTTTCGAAAATTGAAAGGAAAGGTAAGGATATTTCACTATTTTTAATAAATTGCTCGTATTTGTAATTAAATAAATACAGTGAATAATAGTCCAAATTTTTATAATTAAAACAATCTGAATTAAAAATTAAAATGTTATTTAACGTAGAATACTTAGTTAAAAACAGGATAACACAGATCAATATTAGATTTGTGTTAGGTTACGCACGAGGAATATTTACGATTTCCTTGTTCCCGTGTGTGCGTTATTAGCATTTCAAGATATTTATAACTTATAATTTAAAACAATGCAATAATTAGATAGACAGACCAAAATAAGATAGATAAGAAATCTCTGTAATTGGAGTTTTAACTGTTTTAATACTAAATTAGTTTTCTCTTAAGTAAAGTAACCTTGCATACAAGGGGTTATCATTTAATTTTAGTACCTATACTGACTCGAATATTTAAGTGTGGAGGAGCAGATAAAAAAATAATAAAAAATGCAATGTTATAGTTTAAATATCTCTAAATGTGGTAATGTTAAATCCATAATTTTGTACCTACATAAATGCCAATATTATTCATACGTGGTGTCCTGCAAGCGCGGCTGTTCATCCGCTCATTATCTCGAAACAATTTGAGCTTACTCAGTTCTTAAGGTACAAAGTTCTACAGTTTATATTTTTATTGAACAAAGTTCGTTTTTTTGTTGATTTATTTTCCGTTACTTTTTATTTGCATTACGTGAAACGAGTTCGTTCATAATTAAAATAAGTTTGTGTAAAATAAGTAAAACTAGAAGAAACACTACTTTTGTAATTTTGTAGTTATGATTAAAATTCTAGTTAGTATTTATGTATCCCGTGAGCAGAGAAGAGTATACAAGCATCAGTGTTATGTCATAAAAACGCCCAACGTACTTTAGGTAAAGCGTTTACTAAAACTTTCGCCGAAAAAATTACATTAAACTGTGTCACGTTCACAAAAAAATTCTATGTTACAATTGTTATAAATATATGTATAACGAATCGATAAAAAAGTGTTTCACTTTTGTTTATTGTTTTTTTTTATAGGATATATTTGTACGATAGCGTCTGGGTGTGTTTTCAGTCAAATACAAAAATACCTATACCAATACGAGTTATAAGAGATGCCCTTGACATGCGCAGATCATTTTTGTCTGTTTGGTGGTTTGAGGTGTTACGTGACATGGGAGTTTTTCTATAATGTAATTGGTTAATACATTTGTACTGTTTACATGCAATTTTTGCAGTCTTCTAAAGTATAATAAAAATGTTTTAGGAAGACAAGTATAGAATTGACATACACATATTATCTATTTGCATATCTTCGCAAAAGGTAGTTAAATAAATATAATAGATAGAATACGTTTACACGTCTAGAAGCAAACCAAACCAATAAGATCGAACCGAACCAATAACCAATAAGGTCGAAAAAACCCATGTAGATCAAGTTTAATGAAATTACACCTTAAACGATTGGGTAATGTACATTATGTAAACAGCAAAAACATAACATTAAATATTAGGAGTTAAAAATTACGGAGCAACAAAAAAGAAATAAATAAAATTTGATGTTTATCTCCGTAAATATATACAAACGCAACGATATAAATTGTAAAAAGAATAACTTTAGAATATTTTTGACAACATACTGCATCATTTCTTTATTATTGTGTCAGTTCGTTATAACTAGTTCTTGGCTCAACGTGAAGTTTGGATTATTTTAGATCAAGAAATTTAAGATATTCCTCAGTTAAATGAATGGGTCAGTAGTAACGCAGACATTAATTAGCGAGCGAATAATACTCTAATTTTGCCGCTTTCGTGTTCACTCACAATATTACGATTCCATGCCACGTGTTTTCTAATAAGATGTACGAAAAATATTTCGTTAAAAATCTTATTGAGTTAATAGATCAATCATTTTGTTGAATAGCCCTATTCCTTTAATATAAATGCTCTTGAATCTTCTTTTCATTAGTCTGTTCTGTACGTTTTTATATCAATCATCAAGAATAGTACATTGGTCGAAAGTAAGTTATAATAATTGACGATGTGGGTTTGAGAATTTGGGTCACCACTGCAATAGAATCAGTCAACTACCGACAATTCACGAGTAGTGTAAAAGATCTCTCTTTGACATCTTTTCGTTTCTCTTGTACCGATTTCTGGTTTTTGGGCTTTCTCTCGAGAGTGCATTTAACCCTAATTATAAATACTTATTAATTGCAAAATAAATCCATTCTTATTTCTCGGTGTATAGTCTTTATATAGTAATATTTCATCTGAACTATTTTAAAAAATCTACTGATGGAGGTATTTTAAAGGCAATGCCCTCATTTCTCGGAATCTCCCGGGACCCACACCATAAAAAAAGATCGATGCAAAACTCGTCTGGTCGAAATACATTGTTGGGGGTTTCTTTTTTTTTTTACAAAGGAATATAAGCGTATTAAAAAAATGATGTATACAGCATGTCTCTTTTTACAATTTAAAATTGCAATAATCACTTTTATGCTATATATAACTCGTGATAATTAAAACTATTCAAGTGCAAGGCCGTTCTTACATATACAAAACAATAAGATTAGTGTGTTGTGTGTTTTGTTATATCTACTCGTAATATTTGGAAAACGGCACAATCAGTTTTGTGTCACTAATAAACATTTTAAATATAATTATGTGTTCTCTTTATAAAGAGCTTGTTTCTGTTACAAAAATTACAATCTAAATCGTTTTGGAATTATCAAATATTAAAAACAAAATTGTCAAAATCTACGAGATTTCGGAAAGACATAACTAAAAGAAATCATATGAAACTCGCCAATCATAGCCTGTACTACATGATATTACGTTGACGTACAATTCATGCTTAGCTTAAGCATCTTAAAAAATATTACAATTAATGTAAATAAAGATAGTACCTAAGTATATAAATGCATACCAACATACATACAATAGGTAGTATTAGGTGTATATTCTTAAGGAAATAAGATTAATTATAAAACTCATAATATATTCTGCAAAATGTCGGAGGAAAAGCTACTTTTATGAGAGATTGCACATTAGAAGGGCTAATTACACTCGTAGCAAAGTAGAGTAAAGTAAATTGCTATTAATTATTAATTTTTCTCTTTGCCGCAGGTGCCGTATTTATTATTTCAAAATGTCTGGCTTCAACGTGATTCTGGGTTGTGTGATGGCTTTGTTATTAATTCTGTACAGTATAAGTTCTGCTGCGAGATACTATATTAAGGTAATCGTTTGTTCGGTCATCGTAAGCATTACCGACCCATTGTTCAATTGCAATTCTGTCCTTATTATTCATAGCATGTCCAATTTTACTACCTTGACTTAGATTTTAGTATATGTCACATTAATATTTACAACCACGGTCGAATAAGAAATCTATTCATAGGAATTACATTGAACTTGAATTTGAAATTTTATAAATTATTATCTGTAATAAGCGACCGGATAACCTTCATACAATTTCTGACCTTACATCTCATAAATTCGTAACTAGTAATGGCCAGTTGTCATAATTATGTAATTTATATTTGGGTTTTAATATAACATAGACGACATTGATGAAGAAATATTGTGATTTTGAGTTTAGGTTAAGTTTAACAAAGGTCTCCCTTAGATATACATATAAGCCTTTAATTAATTGTCAGACGTTTAAATATGCATATTATCTTACTTTGTTACGTCAAGATAAAGACCGTTGTTACTTAAAAATTCGTAAACAGTACCTCAGTACTCTAGTGATATCTGAGGTTATTTGTGAACTAATTTAAAATACTGTATGCGGTTTATTTTAATACGATTGAGGTATTAGTCACGGTGGGTTTCGAAACATCATGTTAAAATAAACTAAACGCAATAGTAAGATTTTTAAAATTAGTATTGAAACTGTTGGTAAAATAGAAGTTTTGCAACAGCTTGCTATCAATCAATGCTTTATCAGACAGCCGCTTAATCGCTTCGAATTCACTGTGATAGCTTTGGTCTTCCGTGTAGCACGCTAAACTAGTATCCGCATGCAATCGCGATATTAAACAAAAACATAACTAGTAAACACTGATAAACACAATCGCATTTGCTCATGCATCTTCACATCGCCTGATTTATGAACTTGGGTCAATATCAATTTTATCAGTCGTTAGGTCAATTTCAGAACTGTCAAACAAACTTTTGTTATGTAGTCATTGGAAAATTATTGCCTCACGGAATTATCTTAATTTGTTAACATTAGGTGAAAGATAAACGATAAAGTCAGCGGTTCCTGAATCTATTACTGTTATATAAAAGTTGGTAATTTATTTTTGGGTACATATATGTAGCTTCATATTAAATGAGAATTTTGTTTACTTATGTAAAATTATCTTTTCAAATTCTTGGAAAACGGGGACAAAACCAGGCCTATTTGCTCATGTGTTAATGTTTTTTTACAGTTTACGTTATTTATGGTGCTTTCATTAATTTTTGCTACCGCTCCTTTACCGCTGATGTGTTTCCGACCAAGAGATCCGAGAAATGCATTGTAAGTAGCTTTTTATACTATAGGTTTTATTTTCGTTGAGTGATAATATTAACCAAAAAAATTACAATTTAAATTTAATATTATTAGATAGATTGTTCAGCAACCAGTTATATAAATTATTGCTATATACACAATTAGACTAAATATTCCAAACGAATTAAGCATTAATGCTATAATTTGAAAGAATTCTAACAATGTCGAACTCGATTTTAATTTTAAATATTCTTGGCAGTCGTGGTCTAGTGGATTTGTGCTATGGTTTTGTACTCATGTCCTTGGTTTTATTACAATTGATTACGTAACGTTTTATTGATAATTTTAAACATCAATGTAAAAGGAAATAAATACACACGTGTTGTACGCGGATAGATTGCACTATTTATGGTGATACTAGTATATAGTGGAACTTTTTGACCTTGTTTATCTGTCTATATTATAAGGTATACATATATCACATATATGTATATCACAAACGACCATTTTCTGACAATTACCTAAATTACAAAATAATATATATATATATAAAAAGAATAGTGTTTAATATTAATAAAAAAAGTGGTTATTAACCCCACCACTTTTAAGCGCAACACCCGTGAGCTGATCTCGTTTTGGGCTCTGTGGGCTTATCACGAATTTAGTCTGGCTTTCGAATCGGGCTGTCACAAGTAAAACGGATCCGTTAGCAATCGGGATCATGAATTTTTACTAACGACTAACGAGCACCAGCAATCTATCAAATGAACGAAAGATCGAGACGTTCGAAAATTAACAAAAAGTATCTAAAATATTGTAGTTCCAAATCCGCACGCGGTGGCTCTGCTCAAATTTCCATACAAATCGCTTGAAGCGAACTCGGTTCGAAAGCCAGACTAAAATTCGTGATAAGCCCACTGCTTGGAAGTAGTCGGCAATAACGAGAGGAGTGTGTCCTGTCTATGTTGACGGTGTGTATTCGTGTCTACAAGCATAGCAGTGCGGTAGCAGTTGTCTCCGTTCATACACCGCACTCTAGTTTAATAATGGGCTACTATAAAGAAAAATAATAGTAATAGTCCACGATGTCTATTACACGTATCCGCATGTCTTTTTAAATTTGTGTATGTTGACTTTAGATTGACCTTGACTCCTATATCATGACGCCGTTATCCTTGAACGGTGCAAATATTTGTTTTTGCAGAATAACGTAAAATATGAGATGTTAGCAATTGAATAACAATGAAGACAGTATATGAATCATTAATATTTGTTTCGCGTAACATATTTCATCTCTTAAATATTTAGCTAATTTTTAAAATTTTACCGAAGAATAAACATTTATATTAACTTTTTTTAGTTCTGTTTAATGTATAGCATCTTTAAAACTATACCGTTTGTATCTAAATATTAGCTTTAAAATAATCTTCTTTAGAATACCTGCAGCCTTACTACGAATGACAGCTCGTGCTTTGGGCCTAACATGGAAAGTACGTGGTCTAGAAAATATAGATGACTCACGAGGGGCTGTCGTACTAATCAATCATCAGTCCGGTCTTGATCTTTATGGTGAGTGAATTTATTACTGTCGTTGTACAGCCATTGTTGGTACGATATGTGATGTGATGCTTTAAATATGTTAACAATTTAATAACGGCATTTAACTGTAAGAACATTAAAGTAAAATAGCTTTTGATTGCTATCACTTTTCATACGAACATCTCAGATGATTGGATGTAACCTATGAACCTGAATTAGTTTCTAGTCACAACAATGCACAATGCCCAGGACATAAGCTCTTATGAGCTTCTAGTGTAGTCTAGAATATTCCTTATGTAGTAATATAGTCGCGATACATTTCTATCAAATACAATGTAGTGGCTGTGGTTATAATTTTAGAACTATGACCTTGAACCTACGGAAGGAAAAAAAAACCCGGATGAAATAGATACATACGTAAATGTTTGTTCGTATTATAGTTTCAATATTGAATTTTACTAGAGACGTCATTGTGTTGATTACTAAATGCAACGTTTAACAATTAATTTTATTTGTAATGCGTAGATACATGCTTATTGTGTGTTTACGTTTCATTTCGTGCCTTGACACGATTTTGTAAACATACAGAGATGTGAGATAATATTGTTAGATCTATTTTCGATAACATTGATATATATCTAAATAATATCTATAAAATCTTCATGAGCGAACAAATGGTTTTATACCGTGTTCATATTCATATGTAAATAAATGAAAGTCAAAGTTCAATTGGATGACTAAATTAATTTAATATGTACTCATATGTACGTAGTAGCAGAAGTTTTTACAAGCCCGTAGTATTAGAGCTGATCGTCATCTGATAAAAAAGTGTTTGCTTTATAAATTAGTTAACTGTTATTTTTAGACTTGATTCAAAATCACACTTCTCTATCGTTGTACAATATTATATTTCTACAAGACGTTCATATAAAGTCACATAATTAAAAAGAAGCCATATAACATACTCTGTGACTCCTAATCAATTTCTATTCATTCATTCGAGGACAGAGGGCCTAATTAACTTGTGAAGTGTACGGCATCTCATCAAGCTGACTGCTATAAAAACAATTATATTAATTATTTTTCACAGTGTTGGCCATATTATGGGCATTAATGGCACGATGCACGGTCATCTCTAAGAAGTCGCTGTTATACGTTGTACCATTTGGCACGGCGGCATGGATGTGGGGCACCGTTTTTATTGACAGAGGAGCTCGCACTGCTCTTGAGGCTCTTAATCAGCAAGCGGACGCTGTGAAAGATGATAAGGTAAGTCTATTTGTGTTAACCGCTATTTATTTTGTTTCCACAATATAAAATAAAATATACTATTAGGTAAAATTCAATAAATATACCTCAGTTAATTGTTTGCAAATAAATTTAACGCGAATCTAATGTCAACAAATCTATGACGTAATAGCTTAATTGCATTCACACATATTTACAGTAAATATTTAAATAGTAATTTTATTATAGAGTTACGCCGTTACTGTTGCGGGAATAAATGTATATAATATGTATCCATAATTTCATTAATTTATAATAATAAAACCATTATTCTGTCTAACCTAATTAATTACAGGGGGCGTTAAAAATATGTATTTTGTTCAAGTTTCTAAAAGAGAACCTTTGTGTTCACTTTTATGATTCATTAATTTGCCTCCGTTGGTGCTTCTTTTACAAGTTATTAGCATTTAGTGTTAGTACGTATCTATCAATAGTATAGTTTAATCAATTTGAAGGCATTTGTTTACACGAAGGTACTATTACGTTGACCTTTTTATTGTGTAGTGGATGGACGTCGCGATAATTGTTTACAAGTAATAATTTAATAATTTCGATATTGTTCGCGTGATATAACTACGATAATTGGATGTTTTATAACAATTTTATAGGCGAGTAAATAAGGTTATATTTAATGAGAAATGTATTGTGACCTACAGTATAAATTGTGCATTTGATAGGACTATTTATTTTTGTTTATTGCAAGCGAAAGGGGAAGCGATGTCTTCCGCACTAGGATGTATATAGATACCTACTATAGAGTAGACATACGTACATATATAGTACGTATAAATTTCCTATCTTTAAGACTTATCTTTTAAAATGCAGTAGCTACGGTTCTAGTTCTATTTTGTATGTAGATGTTAAGAATAGGTATAACGGATTCTTTTGGGTTAAATAATAATACTTAATTCGTTATCACGTTTAGTTTTAGAGAAATGAAAAATCTGTAGTTATTTTTATGCATTTTATTTGCAAAGTACGTAGGCGTGTTTGTATGTCTTGTTTTGCATATGAGCAGGTTTTCTAATTCAGTTTAATAAATTATCTTTAGTCTAATGCATATGACGCATTTGATAATAATGTTTGTGTACGTCTGATAACACACGTCACTATAATTTTACTTGGCATGATGTGTGCTGATAATGGACACATAATAGCGCGCAGGATGTATGAATTTACCTCTGAATTCTAACAATAGTTTAATTATTTTTCTACTACAATAAAATAGTATTGTTTGTGTTATTTATATATGATTTTTATTGTTATATAGAAATAAGCGAAAATTTTATTTATTGTTAAGTTCGCTTCTGATATAAAAAGCAAAAAAAAGTTGTAATTTTTTATATCTTATATTCTTATCAATGTATGCTTAGATAGTGCTAATTTATTCGTGGCCGTGATTTTGACAACATAACCTTAATTATTATTCTAGATTTTTGATAAGAGATTTTGACATAGTTTTCTTAAAATCGAATTGGTGCATTTAAATAATGGGTTAGGTAGACTTACTTAACAAATAAAATGGTGACTCAAAAGACATAAGTTGCAAATTCCTGTGGAAATTTCCTATTAAGATAGGTGAAAGCTGATGGAAATAGTTGCTCATAATCCTGTTTTGTTTTTTCCGTTTCCTTACTTCATTATACTTATCTTTATACGTGCCCCTTCCGGGATAGGCAGAGAGAGAGAGAGAGATCATAGAGGCTAGTGACTTTCTCACTACATAAGACTTTTATTTTGACCAAACTCTCGTTTCTTAAAGAAAACCACGATTATAGTAAAAATTGCTTGTCTTGAGATGGCATTGAATATTGATCAAACTGTGATTGATTCAGCCTTTAATTGTAATAATGACAAGGGCTTCTTTAAGCGTAACATGTTTATTATGTTTGCTATTAGTGAAATTTGATTTTCTACAATAATATAGTTAACCAAAAGTAGACAATGATTCGAATAAAAGTTTTTCGTAATAAAGGCCTTTTTTATATCTAGAATGAATCTAATATACGGGGTGTTTGTAATGAATCGCAAATAGTATTAAATCTCTATGGACCCTACAATTGAATAATTGTAATATTTATAGTATTCAGTCGTTGGTTTTAATACAAATAACACTAGATTGCTTTATATATTAATTAATACAATTATTTTAGACCTCGATATTGTTTATTATCGATCTTAATCAATAGGTCGGAATCAACTGATTAAAATATTAATTTATTAATTGAGAGCTCATTTAATATTAAACCTTCGTGTATAACAATTCACGGAAAACTCATTTTCATGTCTAGTTAAGACGGTATAATTTTGTTATCTATTATTTACGCCAACTCGTGGTTTTGGCTGTGTAATTTTATTTCCGATATCTTGGTGATAACTTGAACAGTGGTATATATGAATGGTATATATTCACATGTTATATTGGATGGCTTGAGTTTCAAAATTATCTGTTAAATATTGTCTGAATGTGATTGAGATTTTAAAGATGTAGATTTCGATTTGTTTTTTCGACTTTCTAGTACATTTCGTAATTATGCTTCAGAGTTTTGAAACTTGAGATTTAAAACGTAAACTTGACGGACTTTTATACTATTTATAGGTGAAAATGACTAAAATAAGGAAAATATATACAATACTTTACATATGATATGGCTTTAATTCAAATTGATGATGTATTTTATACTTTTTTCTAAAACAAGTGTGCGTTTTAAAATAATGTCTTGTTTGGAATAACTACTTTTTTATACGTATTTTGAAAACGGAACAGCTTTGCAAATATAACATATTTAATACAATTATTATGTTATAAATTTTCAGAAAAAGTTACTACTATTCCCAGAAGGAACAAGACACTCAAATGATACGTTACTCCCGTTCCGTAAGGGCGCATTCCATGTCGCTGTAAGTGCGCAAGCACCTATTCTCCCGATTGTCGTCTCCAAATATCATCATCTCGATGCTAAAAGAAAACGATTCAATTCAGGTATGTGTATATTTATTAATAAGCGAATGGGTTTTATTACAGCTAAACTGCGTTGTTTACTTTTTTATGCCATATTATTATGATGGCTCTGTTCAGATGGATGTTAGGCCGAACTACATCTACACATATAACAATTGACAAAAGTATAAAAATTATGTTAGAATAAAATAATGTTTTAATTTATTTTTAAACTTTTCGAAACAGAGCAATAAATGGAAGGGAATGGTTTGTGTTGAAATTTAACGTCTACTAATTTGTGACACCTATGTGTTGGGTGACGGATGCTATTCGTTTAACCTTGATGGACGTGTGAAGCGATGTACAAAAAATGTGCGTGTAAAAAGTATAAAGCGACCGTGAACGAGTCGAGATAGGACTTACAATTAAACCTCCCTAAACTCTCAGTACCAATGTAAATTCAATTTGTGTGTATAATATAAGAAGTTATTTGGAACAGGCAGGGACCACATGCCTGAATGTCATTAGAGTGCTTCCCACCTAATTCATCTTGAGCAGTTGATGTACTAAATCTAGTTTAATAGATATACAAACTAAATATTTGTTTTGCTGTTTTATCGCATTTTAATCCAAATTTATGCTATCTGCGGCCACCACATAGGCTGCAAATCTTTAGAAAATTCAGATTATATTATCTAAAAAAACGCGACAGTCTTTTAATTTATATAAATATATGTATATACTTTGTACGTATCTATAACAGTGTCATGATTTATTCCTCACAGGCATAGACATAATTAGAAACGTCTATTGTTAATTACAATTTGATAATTTATGCACTTATCTTAGTTCAAAGGTGATATTTTGGTATATTGAATGCATAATTTATCACTAAAATAAGTATTTGGTTATCGACGAGATAACATAAAAACAATGACTTTACTAATAACTTATAGTTGTACTAGTTTTATGTACGTATTTTTCTTTGTTTGAACATTTGAGTTAACGCAATTATCTGCGTCAACATTGAGTTAGCCAAATAGTAATTCTAAGCACGATAAGTGTGAAAATAGGCGTACGTGTCCAAGTTCAAGTCCACAAGTCCTTAATAATTTTTAAGTAGGAAGCTAATGGATCTGTCTAAGCTTGTCTGTATGCAGTTATATTTTTTTAATTAATATTACGTTATATTTTTTTAATTAATATTATGAGGAACTTAGGCAAGGCAATGTCATCGTGTTTTTTTTTAAATTGTGTAAATGCAAAATATTACACAACTTATCTAATCATTCTAATCTGAATGCTTAATTTTTGTAATCGAAATTATGTGCTTTAAAATGTTATCAAGCTGTGTGAACTGATTTTATATTCATAACAATATGATCCGTAAGATTATTGTAGTTAATGTCATAGAAAAGATTGAACTTTAATCTTTTAAGAGAGTTATTAAAACAAAACAAAAACGTAATTTATATTAAATTTTATTTTAATGTTATAAATGGTCATGAAAATATAAAATTAGAACAGTCGTAATATTGAATGGTTGGATGGTTGAATATTTAAATTACTGAATGTTGTAGCGGGAATTATAAGCAAAATAATTTTGAATAATTTCATTCAAATTGGAGTCAAGTTTGAGTATTTTCCTAGAAATTTCTTTGATATTAATACATAGTATAAGTATAAGTTTGCAATTATTATTCAAAATGAATATATCAAAGTGCTTCAGAACACTTCACATTTCCTAATGAAATTAACACACATTAATATATATATATAATTTATTAAGCACATATACGATCGATCAAATTGTTTATTCATAGATAGTAGCTATGTGGAATATTAATTATGTTTTTCGTCATATCATTAGTTTGAATGTTTAATAAAATGCTAAGGTTAATGATGATTTTTTAAAAAGTTGGTATCATGTTTAAATAATCTAATGTAATCGCGTTTCTTTTTTGTTTATCTGCTGCTCAGATTATGTTAGAACATCTCTGAGTTTACTCGAAATGCTGGTTATATTTCAGTCGCCGAGAGACCAAAGTATGTATAAGAAAATTACATTGGTACCGATGACATTTTTGGGAGATTTGAACATGTCAATGCTATAATAAATTCTAATAAAGTTTAATTTAATGTATGTATTAATTTCAGGTGAGTTCATAGTGACAATACTTCCGATGATCGAGACAGCAGGCCATACGAAGGAAGATGTACCCGTTCTCGTTGAGAAGGCACAGGCTGTTATGCAGAAGACGTTCACGCTCACTTCAGCTGAGACACTCGCACGAAGATCACGGGCTAATCAACATGACAAGAGTGCATAGGTATGTAGATTCTTAACCATAGTTGGAGGGAAAATACTTTATTCTGTATTAAAGGAAATATGGCACAGACACGTTCGATTTATTTTGCTCTTTCATGTAACACAGATATCTGTGAACGCCGAATGTACTGTGCACATATATGGACTATGAACCAATAAATAATAGTCGTTCTTAGATAAATAAACCGGACGTAAATTAAATATGGAATCAGTGCATTGTTATCTCTTACTTTACCTACTAACAAATAATCTTGGTTGATATCGCATGAATTACGTAAATTGCAAATAAACAAGAATGCATCGCTACTATAATTACACAATCTTTATCTATTTGGGTACAAAAATCGTTTTGTGAGCTAAAGTTTGTTGCGCGCATGGGTGATGGATGGATGTGAGGAAGTCAGGAACATAGTGGATACCCGGCTGTGTGCGCCATTCACATCGGGAGATAGGAATGGCCGCAGAAATTGTGTATCAACTGAGGGTGAATTAATTCTGGAGGATGAATTTCATTAGTCGTTTCGCGGGATAACGCCGGAGTTAACAATCAATGAAAATATTTATTTGAATTTGTTAAACCTGAACTATTACAATATTATAGGGAGCTCAGTATATATATTTAAAAAATGTTTCAGGCTAGATTCCGTCTACATCTCCGCGTGCCGTACGAAGAAAGCATCAGTGACAAACCTGTGATACGTTTTGTTGTTCCTAAAGTTAGGGACCTATTTAAGTTTAATCTATCTCTGGTGGTTATAATTAGTGTTTTATAAAATGACTGTTTATTTGTTATTTAATAAAGTTTTTAATTTAATAATATATTTATGATGTTTCATTTGTTTATTATTAATAAATAGGTTTTCTTAAAAATAAAACAAGTCGAATGGTTGTCTAAATATGATTATATTAAAAAGTTTTCTCACAATCACAATAAATAATGTTTAATAAAGTTAAATCTAGCGAATTACATAGTCTACAGCTATACAATACTAATACAGCTATACAATACTAATATATCACTACACCAATATAGTGGTGGAGAATAATAAGGAATATATAACTATTTAATATAAACGGGACCAAAATCGAAGAAATATATCCCATACAAATAAATGTTTAAAAAATCGATTAAGATATATTTTAACAAAAAAAATATTTAAGGAAATATAATATTGCTTCTCTGTGGCACTAATTATAAAATAATTCGGTATAAAGAAAATATATCACGAGTATTTGGTAGGTGACTTCATCATATTCTAAATCTTAAAAACTCGATAATCTAAATTAAAATTTTTACTTAGACAAAAAACACGGTTACAAAATATATTTACAAAACACCATGTAAACAAAACAGGGTTACAACACTGTCATGACAAATGTATGGCTAGAAAAACAAAAAGTTCTAAAAATAGTATTTGTACAGGGAATGTCTAAAAATAAACACAAAAATCGAGATGGCGTAGCTAATATCTGTGTCATGGCATATTGCGAGGGATGAGCTTTAAGGGTCGATAAATCAATACTGACTTGATCATAAGCCTCAATAGTTGACTCAAGAGTGATGTATTTGCTGTTTAAGATTGTATTTCTTAAAAGACAAAACAATTTTAAAGAGACATTAAATTTGAACAGTATTCAGTATTTGGCCGTTAGGTTTCAGTCAGAATTGAGTTATCTGTTCTAAAATTAACAAGTTTTAATATAACATAAAAATTCGTAAAGAGTATAATATATAGCTGTTATTCCCCTAGAAAAAATTCACGTAAAATAACTCACAGTAATGACATATAAACTAAATTAATATTAAATTAAAAATGGCATTTCTTATAAATGGCGATATTAAAAAATAGATTTACTTTAATTGTTAAGATTTGCTAAGAATTTTGGCTATAATGCGTGCTCAAAAACCGACAAACAAACAACTTATTGTAAAAATAATTTTGAAAAAACAAAATATTTTACTAGCTTTGGTAATGCACTATGGATGTTAAAGCAATCACATAATTTGTATCACAAACTTAAAAATATGTCTAATATGTTAGTATAAATTCATAGGAAATCCGAGCAGTTTTTTAAACTCAATTTGTTAATTATTAAAATGAACCGAATCTTTGGTAACGGTGGGAGTCGGACTTGGAATTTTTTCAATAAACACTAAAAATGCGGACCAGACATATTTAAATTTTTAGCTTACCAAAACTGTATTTTTTTTATTATTTAGATTTTAACAAAATAGATTCATTAAAGCATTAAAATTATAGTAAACTAAGTCATGGTAACTGCTTATAATTATTTTCTTATTTTCAAAATCACATCTCATTGTTAGAAGTTATACCAATCATTTTGGTTTTGAGTTTTTGATTTAACATAATTGGTTTTAATACGAACACTTGACTTTGCTATTTCGCCGCTGAGACCAAACTGCTTACAAAAAAGCGCCCTAGTTTTATTTTATCACTGAAAAGATAACTATTTCATAAATCAACTTTTTTCTGTATGGGGTATTATTAGTTCTGCGCGTCACCGATAGGTTCGCATTGATTCGCTATTTCTATAATTGTGTCTATCAAACTTGTTTATATGAAGGTTATTATTTTTAATTAATTGTTACTCATTAAGATATATATCGCCTGAATTATTTCTAGAAAACTTACACTTAAGAATACTTAGATATTAATAACTGAAATCACGTTCGAACTGTGGCTAAGGGGTAGTTAGGTGGTAAGGCACTCAGCACTTCTTTGGAAAGCTCTTTGTATGCATTCTCCATAGTAGTGCGCACGCGGGCCATTAATTCGGGCACGTCGTTCATTGTTAACCCTTCCGTAGGTATCGGCTCCAAACACTGAATTATGACGTGACCTGGAATTAAAAAAAAATAAATTTTAAGTTTCTTTTAGTATTATTTCAGTGCCAAAGGCTGCAATTTGGCGCGAAAGGAAGTTGAAGTATAATACAATTCCCAAAAAAACGCAAAAAAAATATAGTGTTTTGAAAACAAATGGCATGCAAGTTATAAATTCTTAATTCTGTTTTTTAATTTCATATTTAATTAACAAAAGAGAAATTAACGGGAAATTATATTGACACATCACTGTTGATTTTATCTCAAGTGGTTTCGGTTTTCTTAAGAACTGCAGTCATATATCAAATTCCATATATATGCAAATAAATCTAAGTCTAAGCTTATATGAACTAAAGGTCGAATTTGTCTATAATCTATCAACTTATCAATTCTGTGTTTGCTTTTCTCTAGTTTTACGTATTGCCATTATAGCGATGTTGTTTATTAACCTAAGTCCAAAGGTCTATCGTACACACACGACATCGTATATCGTACACTGTGCAATGGCCTCATTTTATGATTGGTTAAATTGTTAAATCGCCTGCTTAAGCGGCATTATTGTTGTAATATGCCATTAATTGTAAACTAGCCTTATACTCTAAAAAAAAAAGAATTGAGAATTTCAAATTTATTGTATTCATTTGTTTTTTGTTCTATTTTGTTTGTTAATGTTATAATAGTTATATATACTATTATATTATTATTATCTCCATTTACAATTGTTTTATTTATATTTCTCTTAGTGTGTTTAAGATGCGAATGTTTTACTAATCATAAATAAACAAATAACGCACAGTGCAAATAAATTTGTTTATAAACGTTGTCTCTTTTCATTGAAAATATTAATTGCTTAAGGTACTCACCACGATTAAAGATATATTTACTTCTGTTAATAAAATAATAGGGCGAATATACAATAGGTAGGATTGGTACTTGGGCCGCGACTGCTATGGCAAATGCACCCTTTTTGAATGGTAACAGACTTGTGAAATCTTTGTTCCTTGTACCTTCGGGGAACAAAAATATTTTGGTCTGAAAAGAGTAAGAAAATCTATGTTAAAGTTTATTAATCGGACGATCTTTTACGCAAAGGTCCAAGATACAAAGTATGGCTCTACCCATGTTTGTTTAATAATGAAAATATATTATTTACTAGAACTTTATCATAATTACAACTACGTCTATTGATATATAAATGTGAACGCGGAAATTGATAAGCAGCGTGGTTATGCTCGACCATGTTGGAAATCAAATCGTTCACGGCCGAATACTCAATCGGTATTCAAATTGAAAACCGTTAGAAGGCTTTCTTATAATTTAATTCATGGCTAACTAAAATCAATTACGGATTTTGTAATGTAATTGTAAATATTTCCAAAACTTAATTTTTTTTTCTGGAACATAACAAATGTATGACATGTGTTGTCAAAAGACATACTTAAGAGTTTGCCATCTTCTTAAAAATAACAATAAATAAATCAAATCGTAATACAAAAGTAAAATAAACATTTCTTAAAATATCAATGTTATTACGAAAGTTATTCCTTGACATTGTATTTGTAAACGTAAGTAGACTTGTGGATAATAATTATTATGGTTATTGAGTTAAATCCATAGTATTATATATATAATAGACACGAACAATAGTATAATTAAAAATTATACTGCAGTTACCGATCGCTTTCACATATCATGTTTTCAAAAATAAAGGCATCCCTAAGTAAAGTTGAATTAAATTACATTATGCTATTAGCATTAGTTTGACATCTGGTCTATGTTGGCATTAAGCTGCCTGCCCCAGGATTCCTTTTTTTACCACTATATATTCTACTTGATGTTATTCTAGAGTGACATCCATTAATAGAAATGTAATCTAATAAAAGTAACAGTTTTGTATTATGATGTATTATTGTTCCTGTGAGACTTTTCTATTTCAAAATCTGCATTTGATCTCTGAAACTATGAAGTGCCCACTAGGCTATTCAGAATATTACCTTATTTTTGACCATGACGTCAGTGGTGACTTGCAATTGTTTGTAAGCTTCCTTAGGGCTGTTCCTATCAATAAACACGACACCAGCAAGGTATGCGGCCAACCCAAATGGCCATACATAGAATATCTCTTTCCTTGCTATCGAAGCCACTTTATCCATCATATGCCATATATTGAACATACCTGGAAATTAAAATAATAATATTATACTTTGAGATTATTTGAAGGGGCATCTCACTAAGCTGCTACCCGGAGCAGTACAGCTTGTGACAGTAGTCGCCCCCGATGACTGAATAAGGATTTACAAAAAATGAAAACAGGCCCTAAATGGCGGAGGGAACCATAAAAGATAAATGTATTATAATACTTCATCTAATATGGTTGGCAACCAATAATATTCATTAAAAATAATGAGAAAACAAGACAATGAAAGCTATTTTTAACAATTTTATTTTTACAAAGTTACCTTATTTAAAGGTCATCAATATATTACACGTGAGTAACCTATTGTTTTGTCTAATATGTATATGCAAGGTTTACCCGCAATTAGGCAACAATAAAAAAACAATAAACTGGATAACCTTCAATTTAAAAATATATACAAAATAAAAAAGAAACGTATTTAAATACTATTATTTTTTCTTCATATTAACTATGTGTCTAACATTTTGACCTCATGGCATGTTTTCTTATTATTATGAATTAATTGTGTAGAGATTAGAATTATCAATCAGGATTTTTGGTTACTTCATGATAAAGTGATTTGCTTTTGCATAAGGGTGTTCTATTATCTGAATATTGGTTAATTTAATTTCTGTTAGATAAATCCTACAGGGCACCAATCACTTAGGTTCTTTTTTATAGCCTGGCATATGATCACACTGCACCTGATGTTGGGTGCAACAGTGGTCCCGGCTGAAGTTCTTCTAATTATACATAATGTTGATTAGTAAAGTATATACACATGTGATTGTTTGTTACTTGAAGGGTCACGGGATGTTGATTCCGTTCAATTACATTCCTTTTACAAATATAGTTTAAAAATCATAATATTCCATCAGTAATGACATTGTATAATGAATTGCAAAATACCTAGGACATCAATGGTGGATTGATGATTGGCAACAATGACTGCTCCGCGATCTTCAACCAAAACTTTCCCATTCCGCAGCTCCCATTTTATATCAATAACTTTGGTTACATGCTTCAATATCTGTGCTGCAGTTCTGAAATATAAAGCAGTAATTAATTAATTAGTGGTTGAAATATAAATATTGTTTTTGATAAAAAAATAACAATTAGTAAGTGAATGAGTAAAGAATGAATTTGTATAATTTTTAATTGAATGATTTATTTTCTGATTTATTCTATAATGTACATTTATGATCTGCCAAAATAGTAGTCTATAGTTATTTACTAATTTAATAATAAATTTACTACTTCACTGATATATAGTAATTTTCACACATAAGATACAACACATCAATAATACATATTAAAAATATGTACAATAGTTCCCATGAATACAAGGTTTGACGACAATGCAAAAATTATTAATACAAATGACTCATGCATGAAACATTGTTAAAAGAAAAAAATATGACTGAAACCGGTATTAAAATACTTACAGAGAGTTCTTCACATTTTTAGCATTGAATATAAAGAAAGGCAAGAATAGGATTGCTACAATTGATGAAGATATATAGAAAAAGAAAAATTTCGATTGAAATTTTATGTTATTCGGTGTTTCAGAAATCAATTGCTTAAAAATAAAAGTAACTATGGTAATTAACACAATATAAATTATCGTATCCCACATTGTAACAGCTTATTACGTTAGTTTTAATTTAATAATGTTTATAATTCTAAACATGTAATTTAATCACCACGCGCGAACCCGCGAGCGCAAAGCCCGTGTATAAAATATCAATATCAACAATGAAAATAAATAATAAACCACAGTCAGGAGTTGCCAACTACTAAATCAGTTTTCCTCAAAAGTCAAATTAATAAGTTTATTGTATTACTAAATTATTACATCAAAACTAGGTAATTTTTACAGGCTTTAAAATACTTTAATCCTTTAAAACATTAAATTCAAAAGTAAAGCGCTTAAATTTTATGTAATTTTCACTTTACAAACGTGAATAGGTAAATTTGTAGAAGCATGTTGTCTGTGGGATTAGTGATGTAAATGTAGGCAGTCGATAAATATTGTAAACGAATTATTTATTTAAATCTTATTTGGTTTATAACTTATTTAAGTCCTACATGGTTTATATAGAAACACAATTAAAACTATGTAATACATTTTTATTTCATACTATGGAATGCTTTATATTATCTAAAAACTCTTACATTGTATGATAAGTACAATTATTAAATTGAAATTATTTTTTTTGTGATTTTAGTATTTACGATATTAGCTTTGTGTAGGGCTGCAGATAATTTGAACATATTATATGTGTACATATAATAGATACATGTGTTTATAGTATCCATAAATATTTTCTATGGTTTTGAAGCGGTATGTAGTATCACACGATTCATCGCTCCAGCCACTTTCAGATTCAACATGATATTTTTATTCGCAGGCGTGTAGGTACATTTTGCAGCCGCGCTTCATCGCCGCGGTTCGGCACACCTGGATGAACAACGTTCGTTGCCAGCATTGCGGCATGTTTAAGACCACACCATTTTGTTAGCTTTATGATTTGATGTTATTTGTATTTACAATTATAATATTTTACTAAGAACGGAAGCAGAAGTTTAAAATTATATTGCGTATTATTTAAACTCAGAATTTTTGAATTAAATTTAGCATTTTTCAGTAAAATGAGAAATTATTAAAATGCAAATCCTTTTATAACAGTTAGTAAGTTTTAATAAAGAGCTAGTGTCCGCGCCTTTAGAATATGTAATGAGAATTAACGCTGAATGATACATGAGAATGTTGAGTGAAACAAGTTGTGAAATTTCCATTATTTCTGTTTGTAGCGAGCAGAACGTTAGTCAAGGGAAGTGGTTGTCGTCACTAACAGACCCTCGTGATGTTCGAAGAGGCTACGAGAGACTCGGTTAGTTGCGGTGGCTTCTATGTTAAGATAGAGAATTTGTCTTATTTTCAAATTATGTATCTATTCATTTTAAAAGGAAGTTTGTATTTATATTATGATCGAGTACTTTTAGATATTCACTTTGTCATGAGCTGTTGTGATAAAGTGAACCGTATTTTTCTAAACAATCTTCACTTAATTTATTTACATTTAAGTACATTTATGGTAAAAACGTATTTATTTTGATTAAATAACAATTGTTTTTCGTCCTCCAATGTAATCTTAAAAGAATATGAAAATAGTTGAAACGAAGTTGTTAAAGATAAAAGGTTACATTGAATACGATTATGATAATATTATTATTTATTTAAATATTAAAATACAATTGATTCTATTTATTTGTGAACATATTAGTTGTTAAGAATTTGAAAGAAATTTCGTTAAATTCTTTTTTAGGAAAATATCTTTTGTTGTGATTGGATGCGTTTTATAATTACCTCACGAATTCTAATATGTATGCGTTAAACGTCGTTTTAGTATTTACCAACAGTTAGACATGTGGGTTGAAAATATGGGTCAAATCAGTTTGTACTGTAAGGTGACCTTTTGAATTTTTATATTTTAAATATGAATAAATAAATATTATAGTTTTCAAAGGTTTTAAAAAAGTTTAAATATTCGTAAAATTTATTAAAATTTAAGCAATTTTCTGCGTCAATTACGTCGTTTGCTGGCTTGATGAAATTTAATTCGAATCTTTTAAGAAAACTTGTCGAGGCCAACATCAAAGTTTAAGGCTTGAACAAGTTTTTCGTTCCCGTTTCTATATTTTAATTACTTAGTAAATCTAGTAGTTAAAGGTAGTTTCTTATTGCACAACTAGTATATCTATAATATAATGTGATTTTACCAGTCAATTTTAGGCCTCGGCACTACCATTTTAGGTTTGGTATTTCCTTTAGTTTGCACAAGATCTAGTTAACATTGTTATTGCTAGGCTAGGTATACGTACAAACTAAGCAAACTGGAGCAGTGTTGCAGACCATCGCGAGGGACAAACATAATAAGGATTAATCTGGTTTAGATTTCGTCATGTACGGGTCGTAAAACACTAATACCGGGGTGAATGTAAAAGTTTTATGTCTTTTGTTGTCGTATTACCTGCTTCTATTTATAAAGTTTATGAGACAAATTCTACACTTTATTATTATATATATGAATATATATTAATATATATTTATACCTATATATGTGTATACTACTATATTGCATTAAATTAATTTCAAATTTACAAAAAGGAAATATATATTTTTAAATTAAAATTTCAATCCTGCGCATTGATACCTCCATATTTCTATTTGAAATTTCCTCTAAGTAAGAGTTTTATAGGTATTTATAGCAGTCACAAAGTTTTCAATATGATGAATATTTCTTATCAATACTGATTTTCTATTAATATTTGTTCCGGTAACATAACAATCAGTTATATTTTATGGTACAATCACGTTTACATTATAATCTACAATCATAAACCAAGTACAATGTTAATGTTGAAGCAAATATTAACAATTATTTTTACCGTAGTCCTACTAAATTTCTTTGTAAATTGTACCAATTTTACGAGTACTACGCCAGCAATAACATTTTTTCCAGTTTTATACAGAAATTATATTTATTACAATCTATCAGAAACTGTGTTGCAACTATTTGCGCCCTTAGGTGCCTGTAAGTACGGCTTTAATTTTTCTAATAATAAATAAATAACCTAATAATAAGTAAACGATTGTTCTCTTCTCTTCACTGGTGTTGTTTTAAACGACTTGAAAAATATCTTGAAATAATTGATGGTGAATCTTGGAGTCTGATACGAACGGGCGTTGCATGTTCGTTACATATGTATTTGGCAATGTTCTCTGTAAAGCCTAACCAAGGCTATGCCAAGAACCAGTTCCCCGATTTATGGGTACCTGCATTACATTCCTTTTCCTAGGGCTAGATAATTCAAGACCTCTCGCATTGAACCAAATAAAACCAGCATTCGCTTGTATCTACTTCTTTCCGCTACTTATCTAATTAAGTCAATTTAAATAAATTACTAGGAAATGACAGCTGATATGAATGGTTCAAATTACATAAATCAAATCGGATATCATATATTTTGTAATAAGTGGATAAATAACTTCGAATAGATTTTGTTCCTGTTGTTTTATCTATAAAATTTAATTCAATGTTGATATGTAATTAATCATTGGTATTAGGTTAATAGTGTTTGTTCAAGGTGATCGCACTCAAATGTTAATAATTTAATTTTCCTTTCAGATTCGGTATGTCTTAAGAAAAAGGGTCGATGCATGCCTAGAAAGTATTGTAAAGGAGATGTGTTATATCTGTCAAGAATCTGCAGTCGTGCGGATTACGTGTGTTGCTATGATAATACAATTAAGTACCCCGAAATAGGCCCTAGAAGGCATATTGAAATAAGCAATATGACTGAAGTATATTTTACTACTCAAAACACTACTGATTATATGGAAAACACGACGCAATTTTTTGACACTGAAGTGACTAAATAATTTAGTTCTAAAATACTTTAATTAGTTAATACATGATTATATTTGTAATTAGTGTTTTATAAAACCTAATATATAAACATTTAAGATAAAATACCGCTACATTAAAGGCTTGCAATACTCATAAAGTGACTTTTATGTTTTGGGGTCAACCTAAAACAAGAGAAGCGTGCCTTATTGACATAACGAAGGCGACTATTGCAGTCGTTTTCCTATGCTTTGACTCAAATTTAATATTGGGGAAAGTGTGGTCACATGTACCTACAACTACATTTTCAACGATAAATTATATCGAATTCAATATCTTACTATTAAATATTTGTATGTTTAGTTTGTTGGAAGGGTTTTTTTTATATTATTAATATTTATTAGTTATTTTCAATCTTGTCATGTTTCGGGTGTTGTTACATTGACTTCTTGATCCTCTATTTAATTCTCTCGTAAAAGCATTTCTACTTTTTTTTTGTCATTTGCCAAATTCGTGATTTCGCATCGTTTAATCCACCTGCTTAATATTAAATATAGGAAACCTAGATTTAAATTAGATTTTACTATAAGAAGTTTCAAGTCAATAAGTTAAATTAATTGTTCTAAATTGAACAAGATCCTAATGAGGTTTGGTGGATGAAGGTTTCAACTGAAGGAACAATTAGCGAACTGAGCTGTAACAGTCCAAAGTTCAATTTGAAAAGTTTTTCCAATCAGAGTTTCTAGTCGTGTTTGTCTATCAACCTTTATTTGCTTGATGTTTCTGTTATTGTTTCAAATTAAAACCTATTGTATTATTTTTGGGACAATATGTAATTGTATAAATTTTATACATATGAATTTTGTAACAATGACATTTATGCTTGAGCAATTCATTATTGTGAAAAATTCTTCAAGAATTTATAAAAAAATATTTTAAGAATTTCTTTTAATTAAATATTTTGGTCGAATACAATGTCATTCTATAATAATTAATGTATTTAGTCGACAAGATATTGAAATATTTAAATGCTTGTGGTTATCTTCGCATATGTGAGGAATGCAACTGGCAAACTCAATTGAATTGTGTTATATCTGCCAATGACGTCATAGTGTACATTAAAATTTTAATATTTTAAGTATAGACTCGTCGCTCATAAAAAATAAAATGACTATGTTTCATAGAGTAGCTGTAAATTAAAAAACCACTAACTTACCGAAGCGGTCGTAATGATGCAAACTTTGTCCGTGCTATTAAATAACTAATCTGTATTTTGATGTTTACAAGTAACAGCTACAAAGGTTCCGTAGTTCGCAAATTTTGTTTATTCTAATACTAAAAATAATTTGAAACAAGAAAGATCCATGATTTGCCGTGATTTTGTATACATAATTTCATAATATTAATATTATAAATAGAAAAATAATAAAAATAATTAATAAGACAAATTATTATTAAATGTACCTACATTTAAAAAGTCCATAAACCCAGTATCTAAATAGGATTTATTAAAGTGAATGTGTAGGCGTCTTATTACCTGTTTGAAAATGACATATATATTTCCTTGGATACCCTGAAAAACATGAAAAGAATATGTGGCGGGCGTCCCATCAAGCTCGAAGACTGTTGTAAAACAGTCGTAACTAGTGCAAACAGCTATACCGATAATATTTATGGGGTTGTTTTGACTGCAAGAGTTATAACGTAATATTTCTTTTCCTCACGCCTAAACATAGGCGTCAGCGGGCTCGGCAATTACTGACTACCGTCCAAACGTATCTATATATTTAATAGATCTTATATTTAAACTACAGGTATCGATGCGTACTAAGAATTGTTTTTTGTTTTTTTTTTGTTTTGTTGTTTTCATTTAACTTGAAACTTTTGTCTGTAGACATACATATAAGTTATATCATACTCAAACATTAACAAGGCAACTTAAAAAATAGAGTAAAAAAACTTATGATTATAATGAATGTATGTTATAAATACCATTGAGTTCAATATACTAGGCAAGCTATAAGAAACAACGATATTACGCTTATTAGACTAGCGGGCTAATGTAGTTTAATCTGTTACTTCGTGATACAACGTGTTTTTTTTATTGATAGCCCAGCGTATGACCACACTCCGCCTGATGTTAAGCTAGAGTGCGGTCCATGAGCATAGACAACAGTTATCACAGACAGATGTCCGCGCGCAATAGTCGACTCCGCTATGCCGGCTTGAGGAGACGAATGTGCTCTGTCCAAATTAACAGGGCACACTCCTCACGTTATCCCGGCTACTTCCAAGCTGATCCCGAAACGCGACTAGGTGAATTCACGGGTGTTCCGCTTGAAAGTGGTGATACTTCCCCAGGACGGCATACTGGGCTAATGCCATCATCAGTCTGCCTACCACTCTTTGTGAGCCTATATTATTATACTATAGGCATTGAGCAACCAAAGTACCCACATATAATGAAGTTACATTGGTACCGGCTTAAGTTTTGAGAGATTCGAACACAGTGTCTCTCGAGTTTCTGTGTTTAAAACAAATTTATTGATTTTATTTGAATATTTACATACTTATGGTAAGTTTTTTGTCATTTTTACACTTTACGAGCTCAATAAGTAAAACATACGCGACCGTGACTCGCGCACATTTCTTTTGACATAGCCCCTTAGTATATTTAACTCAAAGTTCGAAAGACTTAAAAAACATTTAGAAAGAAATATAATCCGCTAAACAAAACACGTTTATACATAATATATATTTATTTAAACGTTTAGGAGAAAGTTTCAAAAGCAAAATATAATAAGTATGAAGTAAAATTTATGAGTAACATACGCAAAAGTGATTTTGGAGTTTAAAAACTCTTGACAAGGGAAACTTTTCTGCTTTCAGGATGAATCAACCCGACTCAACAAATGGTAATTTTACGCTTTGTGGAACCGTACAAGCGACAAACTTATGTAATATGTAAATGTTGTGAGCTCTGAGGAAAAGGTGAGCATATCAGTATGCCACTATAAAAACAATGACTTCATATCTCCCCCCAACCTATGACGTAGGCCAGATTATTTTACTCCTCCATTTCTTAAAATTCAGCAAAACAAACTTTTCTTTTTTCTTCTTAATAAACGTTATATCGTTTGTTTACTACGAAAAACAACAGAATAACATCTTTTGTAGTATCGAAAAGTAGCGTTTTCAAAGTATTTAATTTATTACTTATGACGCAACATTACAATCGAAATGGGTGATACTATCTCTTATTTAATCAACTTAATAAGCGTAAAACCAATTAAATAAAACTGCATATTTAATTTTCGTAATTTTATTTTTGTTTTTTTCGCATGAAGTAGCCAATATGAATATAATAATTATTAATAAGAGTGGCAGCCTGTCAAACATATGTCATAGACCACACTCCAGCTTAATATCAAAGTAGTGGAGTGCGGTCATATGCTCGGCTAACTACGATTTCGACAATGTTTTCTAAATGTCGGGTCACTACAATAAAACTACCTAAAAATGAATAAAATTAACCTTTGACATTTGAATTGCTATTGTCGCAATTAGAGAAACGTCCAAAAGCTTTTATAATAATAATGCCACGACATATTATACTGGTATATTAGAGTAATTTATAAATTAAATTATATTCCTAATTTGTTTATTTTTATATGCTTTTATCATTCATTATGAAAATAACTAATAATGTGGTTTTTGTGTAATTTAAATCCATACAATGTTTGACTGCGGCTACGGACTGCCAGATGCGTGCTCTCATTAATATTTTACTCGGCTTAATAATAATCTGTAGCTTTACCTTTACATAATTAATCAGTTGTTTACAATAATAAATTAGTAATTTTGTAAACTACATACATAATAGCTACACGTAGTTTAAATAGCAACAAGAAAAACAAACCCAGCAACTTGCTCCCCAAGGATCACAAATACTAGTTAGTGTGGGTAAATACGTGTGTATACAAACATAACAAAGCCGAAGGAGGCGAACCTCAAGAGCGGCGAAATTGAAAATATCCAATTCCGAGGGGAAATGTACCGTCATGTAGCAAGGTTGCGCTTGAGGCTGGGACACGTTCCACACTTCTCTATCCATAATGGCATAACATTGGGTATTCCAAGTACAATTTTAAAGAATTTTACGTTTTCTTCGCTTATATTTGTAAGCTCAGTTGAAGTTACAAAAGAATTGTCTTATAAGAAAAATACACAAACTTTTTATTTTATGTTCATTTGTGTATCATGTTAGATTTATTTTTGTTGTAGGCAGCGTAATTCATAAATTTCCATTGAGAAATATAATTTTCGATATGTTGGCTTGTTGAGATGTGGAAGTAGGCAGCAACCAGGTTGGTAAAGCCACTTCTCTCGTCATGCCGGCTAACGATCCAGAAACGCGAATACGTCACTCCACGTAAAAACATTTTTAAATTTTATTTAAGCTTAAGTTACTATATAAATATTTTAATATATTATGCACATAATTATAAATCTAAATATTTTATTTAAAACAAGCTTTATACGTAAAATTTTACAAACTTCCAACTGAGGTTGTCGGGAGTTCCACGGGAGTTTATTGCATTGTTATTACAATTAAAAGCGATAATAATTTTGATGACTTTGTTGCAATGCGGTTCATTCAAATAAAACTGAAACGATTCGTTTATTAATTAAATATACAATTCGGGTCAAATGATTAATTAAGCAAAAGTAATCAGTTGTGTAAAGTTCATATTAATATAATATTAAATTAAGCCAAAATAAAGTTTTAGGAGTCTTTCAAGAAGCTCTTCCTAACTATAAAAGACTTTCTATTAAAATAGAGTAAACACCAACGGACGAAATTAATTAAAACTTATTTTCGACTCCGCAGAATAGGTATTCATATTAATCATGAAAATTTACTTCGGAATAAAAGTTTCTAAGAGTTTTGCTTAGATTAATATTCATAGTCATCCACAACTACATTTATCAACTGACTCATTGAATGAAAGTTAGAGATGTAACTAATATGAAAACCTCAATGCTGCTTACTGTTGCGTTTTTGTTTTGCAGTTTACTTAAATCGAGTTTCTGACTAAACTTAGGCATAATAACTATAACGAAAATTATTTAATGCAATATTGCAAAAAAATAATCTACAATGGCTAGCTTATGTCATTAGGCATTTTTTAATAGCTCATGTCATAAAAAGTATCTTCATAATTTTATTTTTATTTCCTCAAGTCGGCATAGAGAACATGACTGTTGTCTGCAGACATTTTTCTGTGGTAGCTGACAACAGTTTAACACGGACCGCACTCTAGGCGGAGTGCTGTCAGATGCCAGAAATAAATGAGGAAAAAATTGAATGTATAGAATGGACTAAATTGAGGCATTAATTCGCATTTGCACATTAATATGTTGTTGTGACAATTTGGACAAATCAAATCCCATAACAAATAGCTACACACGTTAGACTAGGAAGCGCGTTAATGCCTTGAAATTTATTGTTATTATAATGTGCAGTTTTCACCTATAACCAATTTGGTGTTCTATCTAGTCTCCAATAACGGGAACCATTACTTTGTGACCCTCACAGTCAGCTTAATTACAAAGAATTTATGTGTATTAGCGCTTTGTCCCTAACTGGAAGTTCGGTCGTTTTTGGTCTAATTTATGGTGTAATTTTAGACCTTTTCACTTCAAGATCTCCCTCGACGACTTCACATTTTCAATAAATAGATACATATACGTATATGCAACATATTAAATTTATGTATTTGTTAGCTCGTACGTAATTTAAAATTGTTGTCACTATGAGTTAATTATCAAGGAAAATATTTGCACTATTTTATTGTGTAGGTACTCCTCTATTAATATTTAAAGCATAGGTTGGAAAATGCTGTTTAATTATGTCGTTATATTTAAACAGTAAACTTTTTTTTGGTGAAGTTCATGTGTCCGTACCAAGTCTGATGTCAAGTCAGATTTCGGATAATGCGCAAAACTTAGGATTTAAGACAAAATTATTAATGTACTGTACTATATTTTTTTGCTGACTCTTTCCTGGTGTCGAAACAACTGCGGACTAGTCCTGCTGCGACCACAATGTTTGCAGCACTTTCGAAAAATGGAATAACTCGAGTCATTATGGCGAAATACTTCTACCATTCCTTTTACTCTTGAAAGTTATATTATCTTGTGTGTAGTAAGTTATATTTAACTATATTATGTTTCTATAGTGCTTAAGTAAGTAAGATATGTTATTGAAACAGTTATTAAAATTACTTTGACAAGTATTGTTGGGTTGCGGAACTTGGTATAAACTTTCCTCCTTTGAGACTATGGCAGGCGTCGTTACTGTACGAGCAACTTACTTTATGCATTTGAATGCAGGGTGCACTGTATAATATTTACAACTGTTGTGAATATTGTAACGAAGTGAGCGGTTCCAAGTTCAGCCGGTTTTCACCTCACGAGAGAGTTATATACAAAGTTTTACATATAATTATTTCGGATTACATTACATTGATGTATTTTGTGTTCATTATTACGAATTATATCTAACTATCAGAGTTTTAATTCTATTTTAATTATTTAATGGCATTGGTATATCAATTTGATAATTCGCGGAAAACGTATGAGAATCTCATGATGCTAAGCTCATATCTACGTCTGTAAAATTTGCTGTAAGCCGCACTTAGAAATCCCTATACATTCAAAGGGGAATAAGTCTTATTATACCAGTCATATAAAATTTATCCTTCATCTAAAATTAATTTAACGTGCAATTAAATTTAGATTAGACTTATTCATTTATAAAGTACTTCAGTATTTTATATGAATGATTCAGCTACTGATTATTGATAAGGGGACATATGCGTGTCTTCTTTACATCATAATTTAGTTATTAACTGGCGGGAGTTTCCAAACGTTTGACTTGTGCGTGGGAAGAATGCCGTCAGCGGATGTAAATGGAAAAATAATCTTGTACCTATTACAAACAATATTTTTCATGATGCATGAGTAAGTTCACCTCGAGCGGTACCAATATTACAGCAGCGGCAGCGCATGATTGATCGTTTTCAAAGATAAATGTTGCATGTCATGTGAATAGGCAATTTTATAAATTCAATGTTCCAAGTACCTACATGATACAGTTTCAACAAATATCCGTTTCCAAGTAGACACGAATCTATCGGAAATGAGTTCTCTATGAAGATGTTGTAGAGAGATCTGTTGAACACGCATGGTGCTAATATCCGGTCCATTTCAGTTAGATTGGCATAGACGATGCATTGTCAGTAAATGTCGAGACAAGTTTTGCATGACGTCAAGTCCGCATTGATCATATGAGAGGAACAAAACAATGAGCATTATTATGTAAGTGTCCCGACGGAGATGGCCAGACGTGCCGAAGGAAGCAATTGAATAGCGGCCAATTGGAAGCAAAGTCGATATATACCCGTGTACATATATATACACGCAAGAGGAAAAGGCGTCTCGGGAGAAGAAATCAAAAGAATACATCTACAGTACAGAAGTTATGTTAGACGCTCAAAGAAAGTAAATTGAGATTTTATTAGAGTTATTGATCAATTTCGAGTTTTTGTGGCATTTTTATATACCTTTTTTATTGAAAGTAAATACGTGATCGATCATAGCTTATTCGTAACTGTTACTACGAGTACAAAATTTTGTTGGCATTCTCTGTCAGCTCTTATATAATTTCATACAATTTATGTGTCATAGACAGACTACAGGTTAAGTTCATTTAAGTTTGTGATAAAGGAGAATTGGATCTGAAGCAGTAATTATTAAATTCCTTGCAAACTCGACGGAAACGTTTATTGAATTGTAAATGTTAAAGTGACAAGTAGTTTTGATTTAAAGTTTTGTTGTGTCAAAGCCGGGTCGATATTGAAATTATAAAGTCTATGAGTAAATAATATTCGATTGAGCGAAGACCTTGACAACTTTTATTATTATTTCAGTTAACTCATTTAATTAACTATATATATTATATTTAAAGAGGAATTTCAGGGGAGAAGTTCATGTTCTATAAACTTCACGCATCTGCTCTGATCTCTAGAAATGTACCAACTTATAGTTAAGGTATAATTAACATGTTAATTCTCCATCGTTGATTCCAACTTGATGGTAGCTTCTTCCATTATAACTTTATTAAACATCGTAGAATAAATATTGTGCGTACGAGCTAAAATAACAGAATTCTTAATGGACATTTGAAAGCAAAAAGTTAGATGTTTCCGTGGCGTGACAAATGGACTCGTTTTTGCACTTTTGCCCCGCAGGAAACCACTTCATAAGGCTCTATTCAGTTGACAAGAAATCTACTTAGCTAAGCTCTAGATATCTTAAAATGGGCCATAATGTTTTATACCAAAAATATATTTCTATGGACAACTACTTATATGGTTTTCTCCAACAAAAATAATAAACGAGGGCCTTTTCATGGCTGAGGCACTCGAATTAATTAAAAGCCTCACATTCAATTCCCTGGGAAATTTTAGTTGTGCAGAATGAATAACTTTTTAGCTTTAGTATTATACATAAAAAATTCTTTTGCAATTTTACAAAATAAATTCTTAACACGTTTCTTGTTGATATAACTGTAAGCACAATTCAGAATTTCTAATTATTAGTTTTATATATTTTTCATGTTTACATTAAAGTACGTCTCCAGTTTTAAAATGTAATGGGATTCTAAAAGTGAAAAATATTACAGGTTTTTCTGCTACCGTGCAACGTAAGGGTTCACATAAAATGTTTTGTGGTGACGTGAAAGCGGACTAGAGAACGTGCTTTCATCGCGCTTTCATCCTAAATATTTCAACTCCGAACCCGACACTAAATAACTCACGGACAACGGACGACAAACATTGCCGTGGTCTACAAATTTTCATATCTATCTGTTCACGTTTTTGGGAGATTTTAATGAGCCTATTTTGAGCCTATTTTTTATTTTATTTTATTATTATATTATTATTTTTTATTCATTTATTATACCTATATATTTATTATATTATTTTATTTAGTAATAATATTATATTTAAATTATTACTTACAAATAATTGAAAAATAAAAAAATTATGTAAAGTTATAAAAAATTCAGATATACGATATAAAATATAATGGATTGTTCCTTTTATCGTTCTTTTTCCACATTTCTTTAGCTTCTATCACATCAATCATATCCAAATAAATAGTAGATAAAGTAAATAATTCATGAAAATAAATAGAACTAGTAGGTATAATATCAGAGGCAAAAATTCAATTAAATAAAGCAAATTTGCCAATTGCGCTAAAATTTGTACAAAGCGAGTGTCCGTGGAAGATAAAAGAGAATAGCTTTACACTTTCATTCGAGCGCTCCTTTGTTTATAAATGTAAAAAATATATTAGTAAATACATTGAGATAAATATACTAGAGGAGACATTTCAAAGTAAATAATATAGGCGCTCATAGAGTAGTGTGTACCCCAGATGGGACATATTAAAGTAGGTATAAAAAATCGAAATAAAATTAATTTGATTTATTTTAAAATACGTTGTTACGCGGACTAGTAACTGACTAAATCACATTAGCCCACTGGCCTACATAATATGTAAGCGTAAGTTGTTCTTCTATGAATAAATTCTTCAAGCATCTCTCTATAAGAAAATATAACTTATTTAAGTACTCTATTTAAATACAGTAATGTATAATTTATATATCTATGTAGTATGTAAATGTAATGGTTCCTCCTAGCTTGGCGGTACTTTAATCTAAGAGTCTAGTTTTCATATCGTAATCTGAGACGATCAAAATGCGCTAGTATTTATTGATATTGAACGATAACAATCGTCTGCTATTGTATTAGAATAATCAGGAATAATTCCAACTTGTTTCTTATTAATTGATTGACTAAGAAGATTACGTCGATTTATTGTTGTAGTTGATATTCCTAATTTAATATAGTAAATATAATTAAAATAATGAACAAATGTTTAATACAGAAAGCGTAAACTCTAATTTACGAATGTTGAACAAAGTTTAGGAAGTAAGCTGAGAGCAACCTGACAAAGTCCGAAGTCGAAGATTTAAACTGAGCTCGAGGTCACAATGAGTTCACTATACATTCGTAGGTACTAGGTTCCACTATAGTTTGCAAGATTACCTACTAAAACAAACTTAGCGACCTATTTTGAACTATGGTTTACCTTCAGTTTAATTCTTGTATAAAGTTACCGTCAAACAAACAAACAAACAAACAACTGTGTGTTTCTATCTTTTGAACTGTGTTAGTTACTTTTATTATTTTGTTTCAAGCTTAACATTTTATATACAAAATTAATTAATATTAATTGTTATTAAAATGTTAAAGACACTAAGAACAACATTATTATACTTACGATATTGGTCCAGCGGGCTAATGCGGTTTGGTCAGCCACTAGTGCTCTCCGTGATACAGTGTGTTTCTGTGTTTAAATTTAAAATATATTAGATTTTTTATTTACTTATTATTATATGGCATTTGTCCTACGTGATTTACACACTACTGTATAGGCAAAAATGTCACGTACTTGGACAATAATATTAAATACTCATATCAATAACATCATGTAATATAGAAATTTAAAAACCTAAACCACAATATCTATTTATCGTAATCCCTTTGCGACTTAAAACGAATTTGAAGTCTTTCAAGAAAATGATAGAAGGCCCAGTCTTGGGACTTATAAGTAATGACTAAAAATCCCCAATTGGATTAGAGCTCTATAGAAAATTGTGAAAAAGTGTAAATAGAATGGATTTACTTTCTTATTGAAAATTCAACAATTTTTTATACAAATAATGGAACAATAAGAATAACCTTCCTTGGTTGGGCGTTGACGGCGGTTTTCTTGAGTATTAAGGTCAAAGGAAGGATGCCTCGTTTAACGTAAACGAAACAAGAAATTACCTTCATAATGGAAAATTATATAACATCAAAAGATAGTCTAGTAGCGTTTCTAAAATGGACGGGACATTCTAGTTGTCATATGTCTATTAAATATTCATATCGATGAACTAATGTTACAGTTTCAGAAATGGCTGTTATTTTGTTAGTGTTAATCATTCATCCCGTGACTAGGTCTCTTCACTTCATAGGTATGTGAGTAGCAATTGTCTTCGGGCATGTACCTTTTAATTAATTTTTTTATTAATTTAATATGGAAACGAAATATAGTTACAGGATAAAAAAAATGTAAAATAAGCAATATATTTTTTAAAAAATAACGCGTGCAGGTAACATAACATATAAACTCCAAGGAACACACCAAATATTTATTAAGTAGATATTTGTAGTCGTGAGGACTCGTGGGGAAAACTTTTCATGTCATGTTGTCAGAGATTTGACCCAAATAAACAAGACCAAAAAAGTGCACGATGATAATAACATGCTCTTTTGATAAAAATACATATTTGCTAAGAGAATTAATCAATTTACACATACAAATTTTAGTTAACGTATTCATTGTTGCATACAAAATAAAAATCAAGCGAATTGTTATTTAAATATTTTGTTAACAATATTTATCATACTTTTTTGATTTACACAAACAAAATAACTATGGGCTAACGAAAATTAGGTTGTCGAAAGCATGGTAAAAACAGTGTCTTCCATGGTAAATTTAAAAAGCATATAATACTTTAATTATTTTAATGTAAGCTTCCAAATTGCTCCACAATAATTGGGAAGGAATATTAGATTAAAACACAGCATTAATATAATTAGCAGGGATTAGGTGTTAGGCGTCGCTGAAGAAAGTTTGCTCGAAACCATACATTTCAATTTTACTGTTACGAGCAACTTTCAAAACCGCTTCGGATGCCAAAGTAGCCACTATTTAGGAAGGATCAGATATTAGGGGTTGAGGTCAATACTAATTGGATTTTACTTGTAATAATTGTATTATTGTTTCTTCAAGGAATACTAATTTATCAGTCTTTTTTGTTAACTGGATTGTGTTTTTAGAGGCTATTAGCGAATTTTTATCTAATTTATTATAAACTATTCGATTCTCTTCGCGACCATAATGTCTGTGAATGCAGTGATGAGTATGAAGTTTGTTAATTGTAAAAGTGTTGTTTTAAACAGTTATAATTATACCTACATAGCTTGATAGTTTTGTTCATTTCAAAATTCTTCGCCATTCAAATCAGACCTTAAGTGTTTTTTTTTTTGAAGTCACCAATATATATACAATATAAAGATTTGTTTTCGTATAGAAGACTTTCATAATTCTTAAGCTGACCTTTTTGGACAGTTGACCAATCTGATTGAGTAGGATTTTTTGCACTCTTCCCAGCCAGCATTATCATCCATTTTCGTGTATATAAAATATAATTTGCCAATTGTAACTCAAGGAAACATTGCAATTTTTATATGTGGCTCACTATAACGTATTCATAACGCAGAGTACTTACTGAGTAAATCTTCAAGGAAAAAATAGCGAAGTCGAATAAGAAAATAAAATGCTTTTGTCTTATTACATAAATATTCATAATATATTGTGTACAGAATTTTAGGAAATAAACAAATAGGACTAATTTTCTCTCCCTATTGAATTTAATTTATTGTTGAATATAAATTAGAAATGACTGTGGAGATCTTAAAGGAAAATAATTAAGCTAACTCATTGTGATTATTAATTATTAGGTGTCTGGCGATCAAGAACTGTTTTATATGTTCTGACTAACGATCAATTCGTATCAGGTAATTAGATTGATGTTGTTTTTAACCTTAGAAAGGATTTTTACTTAATTTATTGCAATACTGATTTAAAAGATTTTTGCGGCTAATAACGTTTATTTACTCTCTTGCTGTCTCGCTGAAACCACGATAAAAATAATCAATAATAAATGCTTTAGTAAGCCGCAAAAAGTGTTTTAAACTAGTTAAATCATGTTCTCAAATAATATAACAACACTATTTTTATTCAGTTTTTTTTATCAACCATTCAATAATAGCATCTTTTTCAAAATGCATAGTCTACTTTTCAGTTTTCATTTCAAATATTTTCAGCAAAGTGGTGGAAACTCATCTGCAACTCCCAACAAAGTTCTGAAAGGAGAATGAACGTGCGTTTTCTCTAATTTGAATCTTTGCCCGTACGAATTTTTAAACCACAGACGCACGATCGTTTGAATACCAGTTATATTCAAATGAAAATATGAGTGTACGCTATTTAAAATTTATTTTGACTAAATTTTAAAATAACAAACTGCAACTCTTTCTTTATGTATAAAAAATATTATGTTAAAATACGTATATCTTTCCTTTATATACGAGTATCTATAAAAACAAATTTGTATAGAAGGTGAATTATTAACAGAATTTATTTGCAATATTTGGTTTAGCCATTGACCATTGGTGCCACTCCTAAGAATGTCGCACCTAATACCGACAAAAACTAAATACGAATTTTAAGTGCCCGCGTGAGCAATTATATTTAATTTAAAGTGAAAATTTAATTCGTAGCATTACGCCTACATTTACTTTTAAAAGGTTACCTTATAAAGAGAAATAATTAAAACCAAAACTTTACTCATGTAGCAGTCTAGGATGTAACATATAATATATTTTGGTCAGGTGTTGATTTTGTGGTCTGTTTGTACCAAGTTAATCTTATGATGTGACCCCTGTCATGTTTTAAATTAATTTAGGAAATTTTATTAACTTTTAGGACCTCGTCTTGTGTCATTTGTCTGTTTCTATTTATTTAATTTAAAAAATAGCGTTTTAAATTTTGTATCATTTTTGGATAAAAACTACTAACTCCTTTTATGTAATACTATCTATTTTGTAACGTATTTTGAATTAGTTTCTCTTCTCTGTACTCAATCTTAAAAGCCTTGTCGGTGAAGTTTACTTCATTCTTTCCCTCTACGGGTCAATTTTTGACCTTTCTGTATGTATGACACGCTATTTGTTTTTTCTTTATCTTAATCTTCCTTCAACATTTGTTTTAACATATATTTCGTATCCGAACCAATTGTCTATTTATCGATGCTAAAAGCTATCCCATTATATGATTGGGATAAAGGTTATGCTGTTAACAAGGGATCGCAACAAAACGCACCTGCGCCATTCATATGGGTTTTAAGTTACGCGTTTTTTGTTGGATTTTATTAAAACCTTGTGTTTTAAATTAAATTATTACAGATGTTGCAATTTTGCATAAGCCTGGTAGGTGGCGCTAGTAAATTTTGTATCTCACATTTTAACAACGATTAACGACGCAACATTGTAGATCAAGTAATGGGATTTACACACAACTGTGTCTTATTTTTGTAATATTTGCATAGTACATGCTGATGATTAGTTTATTTAAAGAGTTGTATTATTACAGTACAGTTACCTAACATCTGAGTGCGGTCAAAAAATAATATTATAATGAAACACTCATACATTTTAGCAGAAGCAAATTTATTACATAGTAATTCTGTTCACAGAATATTCGTTACTATGTAAAACATTGTAAGATGATAACAAATGAGCTCTCATGTGGAAGGTAAAGTCAAATAGCAAAGGAATAGTTTATTAAACATCCCAACTACCGGTTTCTGAGTACTAAGATTTGTTGGGTAACTTAATGTGAAACTAAACTCTAGCTTCATGTGTGTATTATGTTAATTTATTTCTAAGAAAATATTCTTAACAAATTGTTATTAGACACCTTATCATCTTACTAGTTTTTAAATATATAGGATATGGTTTATGATGGATCTCAATGAAGTATCTGAAGATATTTGCAAATATGATTTTAGATTGCATTCAGTTTAATTTAGTCCAATGTTTTGAAAGCTTTGCAACCATAGTGAACTAAGAAATATTTAATAAAATATAAATTAGTAGTCCATTTATATTATTTTAAAGGTCAAAACAAAATATGTGAATTAACAATGTAACCAAAGCAAAAATAAAATGGTATTGTTGTTACGAAAAACATGCTAATAATACACAAGGCTAAATGTTATTAAAATGTTTACTTTTGATATAGTTTAAATTTGTTTTGTTGATTGAGGATTGAAGTAAAATTAAACTTTGTTTTATTTGTGTATACAATATTATATATTTATGATATGATTTAGGGTCAAGCATAAAGCAGAACTAATAAAATCTGTCATTTGTATTAACGACAAAAGCAATCGTGTGAAAACAAAGTTAGTGTGGTAGGTAATTACTTTTTTGGCGCTCACGTGTATTCTGAACTGAGTTTACGATGGTCTGTGAAAGCTTGCCGGTACCCCACAGTAATAAGTAGGATACTGTCGAAAAATTTCAAGCAGGATTTACGAAATATTTGGTAAAATGAGCGAAGGGATCAGAGCGTTCCCATTTCGTATTTATCATATCAGACATCTTTATTTTTAAGCAGAATCTTCACTCGTACATTCGTCAAGTAAAACTTTATGAATTTCCGCTTGTGAGAGTTAATTTGGAAAATTAATATTCCTTTGATATTACTTTCATTACATTAGAGAAATTTGTTCTTTAATTACATAGAATTCTATAATGAAGAAAACTTTTGGGATAATATCTATAATAAACAATGTATAGATAACATAAATCATAAGTTAGTCAGTTTATTTTGTTACTCAATGCTTAACAAGATTCTAATCGTAGTAAGTTGCCGGATAATATAAATGTCAAATAAAATCTATATGAAAGCCAATATGTAGGTATATATATCATGGACGGAGCGCGTGACTGCTTTTTCATGAGAAATTATAATACATAATTTAAATTGAGCAGAAAGTGAATAAAATAACATAAAAAATATTCATTTGTAAAAATTTTAAATTAATAAAAGAATATATAAAATGGTGTAAAGAATAATTTATTAAAATATTTAGTTACGTTGCTATAGGGCTTACCTTCATAAATTGCAATCTTATCGTCGTATCCAGTCACTAGGACAGTGTACTGAGCTCCACCTGTCTGACTTAACGTCGCTCGCTCCAACTTTCAAGTGTTTCTTTCGACTTTAGAAATGATCTTCCTCGTTAATAGGGGATTACCAACTTTAACTAAATTTAGCACATGGTACATTTTCATTGGTTGTAATATACCCACATAGCAACTGGTAATCTTCTACCCGCATAATCTTTAGTCGTTATTTATTATTTATACCGTCAACGGTATTGTTCACATATTTATGTATCAATGCTCAGATTAATTCACAATTCTTGGTTAAAACTTGGTTAAAAAGGATAATCATAATTCATAGGATTATGTATTATATTCTAAAGTGGTTAAGTGTATATATAATTCGCGCATTTACGATAAGAATCGAACGAAAACTGTTACGAGTTTAAGCTTGATTGCTTAAGCATCTATTATTAAACTTCTTATTGTGTTTAGTGTAATGTTCAATTTCTAAAGACAAAGTTATGAATCATAATGCTCCAGAATGAGAAAGTTTTACATTCGGGAAAATTGTAGAGAATGAATCACAAAACCACAACTTTAATTACAAAAGCGTTATTTCAGGACTAAATCGTATTTTAACTTGCCAGAAGAAGTTTCAAACGTTTTACATTATTATCATCGTAGTAGGAGTTCCAGCGACGAACAGTCCTATCACATTTGCTACTCATAAATCACTTTAAATGGCCACGATTGTGTTTAGTTTTCACGCACTGACATCGGAGTAATTTGCTTTAGCGTTTAATTACCTAGAAAATTGCGATTGTTCCCTTCTATTGAGCTTAATTTTATGTTATCTGACTTCAGGATTATTTTAAGTAATTATAACTGAGATCATTAAAAATAATGTTAAGAGTCTGCGAGGACTTTAAACGGTTTTCAAGAAATTTGGTTTAAATATAAAAGATTCCAGAATTGAGGTTTAAGAAATGGGGCGATATACACCAAAATAAAATTACATAATGTGGTGATTCGTGACATGAGTTAAATATTTTGAAAGACTATGTTTTCTGCGACTACATATAATGCCCGCAAAACATGGATTCTTAACTAGTTGTGTAATATGTTTATTTAATTAATTTAGATAATATGCCGAGTAAATATGTATGATTAAAAAACTATATATTACCGCGTATATTATCTAAGAAGGTTATTGACATTCTTTCCCTGAAATATACATAACTTTTTTATGTCGTGAATATATTTAGACTTTTACTGTCAAAATGGAAAGCGTAAGTTGGGAAGGCCCGGTTCGAAACGACCTTATCTGTGATTCAGATGTCACAGTTCAAAGCCTGTCTATCGCTGACGTTTACGAAAAGGGTTTGCGGCCAAGATATGAACGTCTCTCTGAGGTGGTTGCCGTCAAACATGATTTTGATAACTAGGTCTTTACCTATCGTTCTAAATATAATAACGACACGATATTCTTATTTATTTTTCTTATTTTAGTCAAACGTTTCAATTTAATTCAATCAAGCATTTGCATTGTTAACGTGACGATATTGGTACTGATATTAACGTGTTAGTAAATCGCATAATGCAAATTGATTAGTTTATCTTTCTAATTATTCTCAGATGTTACTACATTATCTAATGTTATAATTGGGAATGTACGAATGTTTGATCAAGTATCTTAAACCATGCGCCGGAATGATGGGAGTTTCCTTTAATAAAATGTATACATGTACACACTCGAATGATTGCTGCTAATAATATAAATAAATAGCAAATTAATAAAAAAGTAATCAAAGCTACTTTATGTTATTGCCTGTTTACGTCGTAGATTCAATGTAATTAGACAGTTGAAGCTTACTTCTTTCGGTTTACTTTCGTCTCGCTGCGTTCAATCATTGCCTAATCCGGATTTTTTCAAGTAACTTATTTTTTGTAGCACCACTCTAAAAGATATTTAAGTACACAAATTTAATTTCCGTAATTTTATTCAAAGCCATTTTTGTATTGACTCTGTTAGTAAATAAGTCCGTTATAAATTTTGTAAAATTTTATATTAAATTTGATGGCTTTGCAATTTTCAGTCCGTAAATTGTATTAGCTACTTGCACAAAGCTTGCCGCAATCAAAACCAATCTTGTTAGTAAATAATAAATATTCATATAATCTGAGGAGTGGAAGTATTTCGTTCAAAACAATAAAATTAATGCTTCGGACGATGGCGCAATAGTAATTCTAGGTCGGGCAGTTCCTTCAACCATTGTTGTTTCAGTTTAAAAAATATTTTTCTTTTAGCAAAGAATAGGGAAAGATGACGTGAATTTTAATTGCTTTGTGTATTCCATTAAAGTTAATGGAAAACATTGTCCTCTGTTTAAAAACCTTTACACGTTTAAACCTTGACTCGTTGTCTAATTTCACCGCAAAGAAGGTATATTTGTGTTGGACAGAAATAACTTTTTATGCGATAAAAATATTGATTAAATGTGATAAATATAATTTTAGGAATATTGAGGAGTCATAACCAAACCAGTAATAGTTAGAAATAAACTTAGACTAAAATATAATAATATTAAACAAATATGAAAACACATCGCATTTATGTAGGTTAAATAGAATGCATTATTTTCCAATGTTAATATTTTAGGAGTATACTAAAGCGTTAAAATCGCTAAGAGCTCTCTCCATCCACTTTGTATGCGAGTAATGGAAAAGGTCTACCGCACGAGCATACTTAATGTTATAATAAAGCTGAAATAGGTAGATATTATAATTAATTCATTTGGTCATAATACGTGATATGTATAAATATGAATAAGTGTTATTTAAGGCACATTGCGTATTGAATTATACCAATTTAAAACCAATGATAAGTACTCTATTCGTTTAGTGACGTCTGGGGCTCACTGCCCACCTAAATGTAATATATCGTTCGGGTATATCACGGTAAAACTTTTGCCGAATTGTAGGATCTATGATCGGGTGGTGGGCGATACATAAATTACAAATTCTGCGTTGGCACAGTTTCGGTATTTGCTCTGCAACGAGAGATCAGGGTGAACGGCCTAAATTCATTCATTTGACTTACTCGAACTTCATTATTAGTTCCTATTATATAAATTATAATAAAAAATAGGAGCAGTATAAATTGCATGTAGTTATATAGGATCATTTATGCTGCTAGCTTACATTTGTTGTAATGGTGCAGACATCTGTCGCATATGGCCATGTAAATGGCGGCATATTAGTATAAGTATTTGTTAGCATTGTTACTATTTATTTTTTAAACAGCTAAGAAGCAATGTCATTATTATAATAGAAAAACAGCTTTAAAATGGGACACCTTATGTAAATTAATGAGTAGCTCAATACAAACTAAAGACAATATTGTTTCAAACATAATTATTACAATTTAAATAATTTATTGCCTAAACGATAATTTAATTGTCAATAAAATTGTAATTTTAAATGTCATTTGCAACTTTCATTAGTAGCGGTAGATTTTGAGAGTCTATAAAATGTCATGTGCTTATGACAGTAAGATCCATAAAATTCTGATATAAAAACTCATGCGGCATGAAAGTGCTGAGGCAGTATAAAAAATAACTGCGAAGTTATGGGTTTCTGAGCGACATCAGTTTCTTTGATGTACAAAATTCAGTTATGATTGCTAGAATAATATATATAATAATTTTCGGCTAAAAATTGCAAATATTATTTCAATTTAATAATATCGTCTTCCTTCCATGTCAGCTTGTTAGACTCACACTGCTCCAGGATGGAGAAAACACTTATCTGGAAAGGTACTTCCACAATTTGGATAGAGTTATCTAATCTAGAGAGTTGAGTTTTCTTTTAAATTGTTAAAAATATTATTTAAATTACTGTTTTGATTTGTTCTTTATGATTGTCGGTCGGATCGAAGCAATTATAAATGCGTAACAATTTTTAAATATATATACATATATGGGTATCTACAGGTATTTAAAAAAAACAACAATAATAACATTCAGATCATTCGATGATTCTTTATTTACACAGTGATGGCTATTCTGTGAAATGTTCAAATACAACCAAACGTAGAGATCACAGGAAAGTAAAGCTGACAAATTACGAAGCCTAATGTTGACATTTTCTATTCCTAACTTCTAAACAATACCAATGAATAACATAATTTAATAATTTTTGGAAAGCTGTATGCTTAAATAATTGCTTGTAAAAATACAACATTTGCGAATAAAATTTAGAATGTCAACAACTAAAACGTATTTTATATTTTACAATCTTATAAGAATATATACAACGATCTTAAACGAACTTAAAATGTCAACATAACGTAAAAATGATAAAATTAATTCTATGCAGTCAAATCTTTTCTAAGAGTAGTTTTTTGATACAGAATTACAATTTATCTTATTATCTACATAATAGTATCTAACAGAAGATAAAAGATTAACACAATAATTATTTTAGCAAAAATGTTAGTAGCTACTGTCTACGGAGGTCAGGTTTATATACCTACTATAAAAACACTGACCAATTTCGAAAAATTCTCTTCTTCTCTTAAAGCACATTCATCATGATTGAAATTGACCGAACTTCAATCAATCAACCCTCTTCAATTGTTTAGTAATTTGAATGTAATATTAAAATAAATAATCCCTCCGTTGAAAGTTGCTAGTAAAGTTATAATCAAAACAAATTAATATAAAACGAAAAGCCAGAGTTGTATGAGTCAAGATTGTGAATCTAATTACACACATCTCGTAGTAACATTTTGTTACTTGAGACTGTTTAATTCAAAACTGTAACATAAGTTTCATATTCCAACATTAATTCTTCGTCAGACGTAACTTTCGGCTCGACAGTGACTGTTTTCTTCAAACTTTAAACATAAAGAGCCTCCCTCTTCTCTCTTTGAATGACTAATACAGTAACTACGTTCAGATAATGCGGAATTACTTTCGGTCTAAGTCACTTTGAGGAGGCACTTAGGAATTGCATTGTATTATGTTATTACGACACTTTCAAGTAGAATGATCAGATGAACATCCAGAGTATAACAAGAGTAAAGCTTGTTTCATCTAGTCGGCATAGGGGATCGCTGTTAATAACATGTAACCTTTTATCAAAATTAGTTTACCTATAAGGTAGTCATAACAAAGTTTTTCATTAGTTTAGTTATTAGTTATTAGATCGCTGTGCGTGTTGACGTTTATATAAATGGTGTTACCCTCCGCAATGCGTTACGTGATGGGATAACGGGGGTGAAGAGGGGGCGCGGGGCTTCTCTTAGTACTTTAACCCATCTTTATTTGAACACTAGCCAAATACTGCACAGTGTGTGGTAGCTTTCCAAAACTGATACCGATTTATAATGAAGAGTAGTCGTTGAATACTCGCACTTTCTTATGTTGATCAAATAATGTTGTAAATATACGATAGAAGACATATCAAGGAATATATGCGCGAATACATCTTCAACATTCAATGAAATAAATTAATTTAAACACAGAATATTGTATTAACTCACTGGCCGTCTTAACATGATCGTCTATCTATAGTATTCTATATTCAACGCAATGTACTTTTCAATTACATATATTAATTTGATCCTAATAAAATAAATAATTAGAAAAATAAAATGTGTTCAATTAGGTTGGTGAGGTGATGCCTCGTCGAAGACACGTGGCAAATGTCGTAAAAAGTTTGCCATATATGAAATGATTTGTAAGCAGTTTTTCAACTAAATTGTAGCCCTCCATGACGAGATGCCTCAGTGAATACGGAGCTTAAAATATGTATGTACAAAACACTGAAGTTGTATAATTAAATTTCATGCCACGTGTTTATTTACTTATATTAACTATGTCTAAAATAATTGTATATTTTTTTTAGTTGGCAGTGCTCTTTATATTTATTATTTTAATTCAATGGAAAATTAATAATTAATCCATTAATGGCGAGGACCTCTGTGTCGCAGTGGTTAGTGCGACAGTGTGTTACGCAGAGGTTAATATTTATTTGTTATTTATGAATATTTAATTTAATATAAATATGATATAAATTACGTTTGTGATGGCCTTATCTTGATATCCACGGTAATAGGTTTTATAGTTTGGGAACAATGTATGAATTGTATTTAATTATTTAAAAAATGTATAATAATAAAATGAATTTGTGCAATTTAATAATAAATAACTTTTATTTTCTATCTTACTATTTAAATATTAACTTCGTATTCTACTAACATGTTGGACAAACAAGAGTCAATAATCTATTGTGTTCAACACAAAATATATTTCTTTCTAATTATAAATTAACAATTTATTTCAACTTTTAATTCGTGACACGTAAATACCACAATAACCAGTTAATAACATTATTTATTCCCTTAATAAATTAAAATAATATTTACCTATTTAAATGTTGTTAAAATTTGAATTACCGAAAAAGTATAAAGATTTAAGAGTTAATAAAACCTCTGCAATACAAAAAGTGTTAACAATTAGTAATAATTATATTTGCAAAACGCACTAATTTATCTATTTTATAGAATTGAAATTTTGACATCTGAATAGTTTACATTAACAGACCTAAAAAAACCTAACTACATCGCTGTATAGTAATATATATGTAAATATTAACCAGTAATAACAAATTACCACGCAATCACGCCTACATACTAAAATATCCTACTACTATTCTGAGCAACGATCAATTTTCAACCAAATTTCAATAACAAATAACAATCAGAAGCCAAATGGCAGTACTATAAACAGTGCAAAATGTAGGAAATGTGCCTACTTCATAACCAAAATAAACCTTAAAATACAATAACAACATATAATTTAAACTACGAAATGTATAAGTGGAGATGGCGTATCTAATAAGAACACTTTTATCTTATAATTAAATTCATGAAATAAAACAAATGTTTTGAACATTCGAAGCTAGGCTTGGTCGCGACCTGTATCTCAGATGTGTTCATCCTGAACATCTGTAGAGAGAGAAAAGGAACATTTTAATTAAAACTTCACTAAGGTTGTGTTATTTTAAAAATCATTTCACATCACGTCCGCCCCTTCTAATTACATTAACTAAATAAAAAAATACAAAATTACAAAGCATTTTAAATAGGGTAATGCGATATAAACGAATTGAAACTTATTACAATTATTTTAAACTACAACAATAACTTACCTATGAGAAATAAAAAATAAATAAAAAGAAAATCAATAACTACTAAAACGATTAAGTTTACTTTGTAATTAAAGTAGTGAAACTAATAACCGTTAGTAGTGTAATCAAAGATAGCAGAACAGTTTAAACAAAATAAGCAAAACTGAAAACAAAGAAGCGACACAAATGATAAGGTGACAAAACACATCTCATGCAAGGAAATCTCGTTACACTGCATTACAATAGCATTACATACATATAAATGATTATAGTTATTTTAAAGTAAGTTTATTAAATACACCTGAATATCCACACCATAATCGCTTTTAATGCAATATTCCCTATATACTAAAATACTCAAATTTGTGTGCCAATGATTTTAAACAAAGGATATTTACTTTAAATTTGTGTAGTTGGGGATAGATGTAGGCGGGGGTGCTAGTGACGTCATAAAGGTTAGTGCTGGGTTACATGCAAATACGACTCAAACACTACTTACGTGCACAAGGGAACTGTTACCACAAAAAGGCGTCTACAGGTTGACTAACGGACGCTCAACATTATAAATTTTAAAATGAACATTTTCTCTTTCTTATAAAACTTTGCTTAATTAATTAATTGAATAAAACCTTAATTAATTGATATTTGTGCATTATAACGAGATAACGAGATTTGACTGCATGAATCTTTATTTAAATGTCTACATAATAAAATACTACAACTAATAATGCAATTGAAAGTTATAGAATAATTCTAATTAAATATTTGAATCTATATAAAGAATAACAATTAAATTTAACAATTTTCTTAACAAAATTTATAATGAATATGTTTTTAATGATGCAACGGACACCTAAACTCTACGAGATTCTTACAAATTGTGCTAATTAAAAATTGAAAATGTGTTAACATTTACATTAATATTTTAAAAGGCAAAGGATTTTAAATGCATTAACAATTCATTCACTCGTTGTAATGAAGCTTAACACTAAACTTAGACCGATAAAAGATCAAGTGTAAGGACTTAAATATATAATAATTACGATGCAGAATATTAAATATAAATAATATAAGTAGTAATAGGGTATGTATAATTAGATTTTAAGATTAAATATACTAGATCAGTCTAATAGAATAGGTACACATGGATAAGTGCAGCAGAGATTATTCGTGGAAGGGGACAATCATACGAACAGGATGTTTAACATTATTTTATAGGTCAAATTAGTAGCTAAGGTTTTAATAGGTACACTAATAGATTTTGAAGTGAGGGAATTCACAGAATTTAAAGAAAAAGCTATTGTAGGGTTTTAAATATTATGTTACCATGATGCACATATACGAGGACATGATAAAATTATAACAAAAAATGTTTTGTTTTATATTTCAAAAATGGCAGTAGTTTCTATATAATACAAAGACAGACGTGTTTTCGGTCCAGGTAGGTACGTATTTTATGCAATTTTCGAACGATTTTATAAAATATCTCTTCAGGAAAATTACATGGGCTTTCAGATTTCTTTACGAAGTGCTTATTTGTGGGGAGAATTGCGATATGAATTCGTAACAACTTATTTGAAATATTTTATTTCAAAAATTTGGAGGAGTTTTAGAAATCTATAAAAGGCATATTTGCTTAAAATGCTGCTTTAAATGAAAGATATTTTAGAACATTTATAGATGGGTATATCGTTTTTAAGGGAAGGCACAATTCTATAAAAAGGTTATTTGAATAGTAGGTAGGTAGGTACTATAAATCTTATTAATTATTACGGAATAGTGAACTATGTATGTATTCATTATAGCTAAACATTCACACGACGTCTCTGAATGATTACATTATTGGAAATTAGAATCTAAATTCATTATTCAATATATTTCATATAAACAATATTTTGAAGTCAATGGGCTATTAAAATATGTTTACAAGTTCTCAATTATTGCTAACAAAGTTAATATTTTGCATAATTTTGTTGTAATGCTATGTAACTGATAAGGCTTATGCAAAGGGTTATTGTTCTAAATGATATGAGCCTGAGACCATTAACACGGTGAAGGTAATGATAATGTAGAAATGCTGCGGAATAAGCGTAGGGCAACTCATTATGGAAGATATCAACTAAGAGAATTTTGTATGTTAATTTGATGATGTGATCTTTGGAATTTGGATTCAATTCTGGAATTTAAGGAATCTATTTCAGCGTGATAAAAACGACTGTGGATTTTGGATTAAAATGCCAGTTTAGAGATAACTTTCGGAGAAATCAAGATCAGAAACAGAGGCCCGTGATGAGCGAGTGTAATTAGTAGAAGTTGCGTAGTCAGACGTAGCAGTGGCGAGATCTGCTATAACAGCTCCACCGCCCATACCTTGCGTCACACCATCCGTAGAGTTAGCTGCTTCACGATCCACTAGTTTCTGTTTCAGTACACGAATCCGTTCTTCTTTCTGTGAATTTGAACCGGATTTGGTAACTTTGATATAAAAAATCGGGATCCTGATTTAATTAACCAATTTATTGAATTTATTAATATTTCAATGTTTGGTTACCTGTGCAATGAGTTGTTGCAACTCTTCGTTCTCTTTGAGCAATTCCCTGTATCTCTCTTCGTCTGCAGGCGCTGAACCTGATCCAGAGCCACGTGCACTCTCAGCTCTCTCAGTTGGATGACGGATCACTTCAATTACCTATGATAATATAAAAATTAAATGTGTACCCAGTGATTAGGTAATTATTGAAAACTTACCTTAGGCAAAAATATTAGAGCCATGCTAAGAAAGCAACAAAAGATTATTGATAGAGAGACGAACAGGAACGACGCGTCTTGTTGACTCGCGATAACCAAAGTCACAGGTGCAGTGATCAGGCATAGCACGACTACGTTGTATATGCTCATTCCCACATAGCGAGAATCGTTAATCTGACGAATTTTCACAGACCTCGTTTCATATGCCAGAAACAAACCAAACACTAACACTAGCCCTTTGTAGCCATACATCACACCTAAAACATTCATAATAATGATAAAGCTCAAACATAATTAAGTTAAGGCTTAAGGAAGAGGCTTTTATTACTGCCATTCTTTTTTCAAAAAACTTTGCTATACGAAATTAGTTATTACATTCCCGGTACAAAAAGATGGGAGTTTCACGAAAATGTAATTTCTTGTTTATGAAGCTCCAAATTGTTACTTAATAAGATCCGCCTTCTCTAATTTTGCCGGTATAAAATATTAAACTTTATACAACAAAAATAATCAAATTAATTGTGGTAGTTTATGAAACAATGCACTAATTTAGTTAAAAAAAGGAAAATATATTGTGATACTCGCTGTCGAAACTTTCTTACACTAAATTAGCCAATTCCAAGAGTCGGGCTCTGTACATACTAACGATACAATGATTTATTGATTGCTGACTAAGAATAGAAATAAAGTAATAACTGACTGACCTAGCCACACAGAATTGTGTTCACTTTCACAATGTTCCAATTCTGGTCTTATATGAACATCATCATCGTGGTGGCTCGGTGCTTCTAATGGGAAGGTTTCTACGCGACGTTGTAACGGATCTCTTAACTCCCAAGCTGTCAGTAATGCCGCGTCAACCACTAGTAGACCACCAACCATAGTATAAAGTTTCCAACCATGCATTCGTCTCTATATTAACAATAATAAATATAACATGAAATAAATTAAAATATGTATGTATGTATGTAATATAATGTATAATATCAATTTAATAAACAAATATCAAAATATTTAAAAATATATCATAAACTTTAAAATTTGTACAATAAACTCACGTCTGTTTAATTGGTTTAGGCAAATAATATGTCACTATTTGCCCCAATTTCAAACTATCTCGCTGAAATTGTCTAATTCAATGTATTTTCTATATGAGCTGACGCACTACGTACGAGTAATTATGTTAATACGTTGAGATCTACGCACACAATAATTAGTCGAAGCGGTTTTGTTTGACGCGCACGGTAATGTGTCGAATTAACGCTAAAATTAATTCTGACATGTAGTGTGTCTACAATTACCATACCAATAGGTATTTATATTGTAATTGAAAAGCCAAAACTTACCTTTGAATCGATTTTTGGTTTAGTAGTATGTCTATGTACTCTCCATACTTTGGAAAACATCGCTCCGTAAGCTAATGAGAAGCCAGTGGTCAGGAGCCACACTCTTGCTGAACATAGAGCGTCGAAATGTTCGGGTACGACCCATCTCCCATCAATACCAAGAGCGACGGTTGCACCAAAGCATACACAGCAACCACATAACATAATAATATTACAGGCTGGATGTGACCATTGAATTACCCTGTTAATGTTTAAATATGAATTAGATGTGTTAAATTTGTAAATGTGAATAAATGGATTCTTACCTTCTGTGCCTAAACATAATATTAAAAATAATAAGTGCTATAGCAGCTAGTATTCCTGCTATGCAAAGGGCTGTCATACATCCCAAAAGAGGCAGAGAAACCATCCTCAACTCGTTCACGACTACCGTACGATCTGGTGGCACCTTCCCACCTGCCAACGTAAAAAGTAACTTACAGACAACAAAAACTTAATGGATTGGAGCAAGGTTTATGCTGCTTATAAAGACAGACTCTATTTTAAAGAATAACTTCCTTCAAAATAGGATAAAGTTTTAACTTAGGACCTCGAGGGTTATAATCTTTATTAAAATAAATTTCGCAGTTTTTAATTTTTATATCCTCAAGAGGTGAGAAATCGTCTAGAAGACAATATAATACGTTTTAATTGATTACATATTTCTACCAGCCTGTATATTTACATCGATTAGAATAAAATAAGATATTAAAACGTTGATCGACTATAAACTTTGTGAATAAATATTAATTAATAATATAAATGTAATAATTGCTATTAGACACTTAAATCTCATAAATACGAAACGATTGTTTCACAAACAAAATAGCACAAGTGGTCCGCCTCAACTTTTACAACATCCTTTACCGTTTACACAAGAAAAATATAAATTAATTTATTTCAGAATACTTGGTCATACTTTGACTACGTTGAGCGCCCGAGGCGAAGGTTGCCTCGGCCTGAAGAATTTTCTTTTTACTAAAATAAGCACTCGTTTCATACATTTCATTTTATACTAAGGTAATGTAATTTGTTTTCCTAAAATTTAGATGAAAATTTCTTTAAATAAGTACCAGTAAAGTTAATCGTTTTCTTGTGAATGTCTTTTTGTGAAGATGAATTCCATTATTTGTAAATTTTATATTATAAATTGTTCTGTTACTGGGTAATATGTTAATAGCATTTTTGTAAAGTTCATTACTTACCGACCCACCGCTCTCGCTCATGCCATGTCAGGTTATCAGCTTGTGTGTCATAATAACCGAGCTTCACATAATGGTTGTCAGTCAGCTGCTCGATTTGTGTCAATGCTATGCGATCGCCTTGTGACGAGAACGCTACCAAACCCTAGGGACAAAAGGATATTTCAGCTATTCTATCTAGATATAAATATTGTAAAGTGATATATGTTCTTATAAGAAATTAACAACTATTAATTTGGGAGTCTTGTTAATGTTTTTTAATAAATATAAGTGTGACGCGTGTAAGTGGCAAACATGATTGCTAGATTTTGAGCGCCCAAAGTTACCACAACAAGAATACTATTTTCATTTTCTGTGTATCAATTCTAAGTCGGATACTTATGTTCATTCAATTCTCAAGAAGACCCTTTTTCGTAAAAAGGTTTTTGGTCATCCGATACCTACTATACATGGATCATATATATTTGATCCTGACCAATACTAATATCCATTTATACAAACTCGTTACTTAAATAGAAAAAAGCCTAAAGGTCGTAAAGAAATAGAAATGTTAAAAATCACGTACTGAAACTCCAAGGAATGACGTCGAATTAATAGCTTCGTAGATGTCATCGGCAATCTTTTTATTCGTGTACGTGAAATTCTTGAGGCTGAGACCGGTCTTTGCAAGCTTCTCCATTGTTTTGTTGAAAGCTGGAACAAGAATCGCAATAAAGATTCCAGAACTGAACGACAAAAATTCGATGCTTCTTATTTTATTGCTTTTCGTTTAAAAAGTATCAACTGAATTCGAAATCTTTACAAGTAATAAAAGGGGCGGCGTTATTGAAAAGCGATCTTTTTATTCATAGTCATGAGCGTTAGGGAGAATAGCTTCGGAAGTTGCTTCCTCGCGGGTTTTATGTAAATCTGTTATTTCCTTTATCTTTGGTTTATGATCTATTGTCTACGATATACCTAGAGCTACGGCCCATACTGCATCGTAAGCCAGAGGTGCTTCTTGATATCCTTCTGGAAACCTTTCACCATCAATATCATACCCTGCATCTCTTAGTGCTTCGTTCAATCGCGATCTGTTAACAATAATTACATTTTTCAACAATTTCACTTGTTTTAACTAATAAATAATTATTGTCGTAGAATGTTGCGTGCGTTATCTATAACAACAAACAAATATTGATTTAGTCGTTCGTGTAAAGTAATTATCTATTCCGAATTCTAATGCAAAGTTCACCACAAACCGCAAACCAACAGCATTTATGTCCAAATGTGGGATTTGTATTTGTTTGTGACAACCAAATTTTAATTATTACCCCGTGATTGTATAGATTTGAATAACATACATATGTACGTTTGCTAAAACGTGTTAGTGGTTACGTAAAATTGATTAACCAATAAAATGTGCCACCATTTTCAAAAAGTTTCCAAACTACATTATGTTATACTCAAGTATTTGATATAAATTTCACGTTTCACCTTTTGCCTTAATGGGATCTGTTCATGTTCCTTGTAAAATAGCAAGTAAGTAATCTTATGAAGACTCGAGAAGAGTGTAAGGATAAATAAGTTTTGCAAAGACGAGTCGGGTTTATGAAGTAGCTAATGTTGCTATCGCGTTGATGTTCACAGCCATTTTTCTTGCTACGATTGCGAAGGGTGACAATGTAAAATGACTGACAATGAACTTTTTGAATCGTTTTTAGATAAGGAAAAATGATTTTTATTACAACCCTATAATGTTGTTATTGGGTAACATTTTTAATAATCGTTGTATACATAATACTTAAAATATAATAAGAATGAGTTTATTTATCGTATAATAAATATTTTGAGATAAAATATTTATGTTAACTATGCAGAAATGAAAGTTATACACCGTAGTTCAACTTCAATGTTTCAGTTCAACTTCTTGTTCTAGACGGGAAATTTTTCACTTTTTTTTTGTTTGCATTTTAGTTTTATATAAAGTTTACGGGATAAACATGTTAAGTTTCAGCACATTGTCTTAAGCGTCCTATAAATTTATCCTACCTGAAGTCTTCGGAAGTCATTCCTGATATTGTAGTTTGGTTTGCATTTTGATTCCACATTAAAGCCTCGGTGGTCAGATGGCCCTCAGCAGCTTCTCTCATTTGTTCTACCGTGCAATCGATGCCTTCACGTTCTAAATTGGTTTCAAACCAATTATCCTCGTACCAACCTTTATAAAAATATATTTGTTAATATTAACGTATATTTACATATTCAATATTTATCATACAGATATTGAAGCTCTGCGTTGAACTTTCAAAATTTATTGAAGTGAAAGAGGAAATTGTTAAAATGAGTGGAAATCAATCTCTGGGCCTAATCTTCAAGGTCAATGATTCGTAACTTCCATTTATACGAAAATTCTACGACAGTTCTATGAAGAGACTGAAAATATAATTAGATCTTTAGAATTTTGCGATTGACAAGATCATTATCTATAAATGATTAAAGAAATTTACTATCATGTTTACACTGATTATTCTCATATGACGTTATCCATATTTGTAAAACTTTGTGGCCATCGCAATACACAATCATGATGACTACTAATTAGTTAATTTATTTTGTAACATTACATGAGATTTTGTTGTCGTTGAAAACGTAACATATAGATGAAAATTATTTTTCTTTATTTATAGCTTTGCTGCTCCTTCCCACAACCATTATTTATCTCTTTTTTCCGTCCATTTCCTTTGTCCCGTTTGTTGTGAAGCGCAAGCCTGAGGGGGTACGAATGTGCTCTGTATCCACCCTTATCTCTAGGTCAAGTATTTTCATAAAAGGTTAACAAAATGTTTTCACGAATAGCAATTTTTGTTATATTTTTAAATACGTTGCTGGCTATATTATGGATTTGTTTTTTGTTTTTTTTTTTTTGTTTGCTCGTTTATTATTGATCTTGTTTATTTATGACATCACAATAATTATGATTATAAATAATTTTGGTACAATACATAGAGAATTCATCTATATTCTATTGTATTAAATACAATGTATCATTAATTGAAACGTATTATAGTATCGTGGGAAAGCCTTTGGCAGCAAACTACAAATTGTATTGTTATCCAGTTTCAAGAAGAAATTTAATGTGTAGAATGAACGCAGGTACATTTAAATTTAGATTGCTAAAGCTTTGATAGAGTTTACATTTATATTCCTTTATTTATGGATTTGCTTATTTCAGTCACATATAACTAATTTAAGTCTATACGCGGCTTACTATCGTGTTTGCTCTGATTATTTTAAGTCGACGTTTCAAAGCTTTGTAAGTCTCGTTTCTGCGGTGAAATCAGCATCAGCCTTTTAATATTTTCAAATTAAATAAATCATGTATGTATTTTTTCTATTTAGAAATGTTGTTTTGGCTTTTAAATATAACATAGGCTTAGTGGTAGAAAATATTCGCGTAGCGTATGACGTTTGGTTTGAAATGTGTCACGGGCTATTCAACAAATTTCTGCAATGTTTAAAACTAATTTAAGTAACCCTTATGTGTGAACAAAAAAAATTATACACATATAAAATTCTTTTATAAAATCCATGATCAATGCTAAAAAAGTCGTTTTATTGGTGCACCTAGTGAGGTTTCGATTATTTTTATGATGTAACCCCTTTACTGCTTTACTTTATATAGATCGTAATAAAGTTTTATGACGGAAGAGTAAAGATTCGCGCGGCCTCTGTGTGTATTAACGGTACCCGGACGTTCATCGATAACCTGCCGAACAGGGGTTGACATACTGGCACAACGCCAGGACCTCATTGGAACTAATATATGCCTCCACCTTGAACTAATTTAGCTATATTCAGAACTTCATTGATTATTGACATTGAACAATATGTTTAGAAGATGATATTCAAATAATGGTTTTTATTCATACACCAGATAAGTAGATAGCAGTGTGATGGTCAGTTGTGTTTCGCTTTCATGAGGTCATGCATTATTTATTTATTTGAACATTACTGTCAGTAAATGATAAATAATCAGTATAGATAATAAACATTCTATATTTTGTTGAATATAATTTGGTATTTATTTTCCTTAAAGCGTCCAGTCTCAGTACAGCGAGCGAATACCCTGCGCAAACTATCTAATCAGGAGTGCTTGAAGCGTCTCTTGCAGTTACCTATAAAGTGAGCAGCAATTTATTCAAAGCAGGGGAATATGAAGTTTAAACGAGAATAGTAACGTGGGTTATTGTGTTACTTGATTTTGATTAAAATGTTATTTAAAGCGTTTTTATTTGCAGTTTTTTTTTAATTCAAAAATTCAATAATATTTTATTCTATACAACTCAGGATTACATATATTTTTGTCGCTATTTTGATGCTGTGGGTAGTCATCCAATATCTTTTCTATGCTCTTGTATCGGTTCGTTGTCACCAATACATTAAAACTATGATGAACTTATTGCTGATAACAGCACAAAGGTCTAATTTAATATCATTAACAAAATACCTATTTAAAAATGTAGGTAACTATTTGTTATATATTTATTAAAACTTTCTGTTACTAAGCAGGAACCTATCTTATATCTTCGATAGGTACCTACATCCAAGCAATAAATTGAAGAACTACAAAGGCTAGTAAGTCACCACAAACGATACCCTTAGGTAAAATTGCGAAGTATTCGATTAATATGTTATGCGCTCATCCAGTAAAATCTACAAGACTTTTCCCTACTTCTTTTAATACGACAAAATTGAACCGCGACTATTCCTTCGAGAGTCACTCCGGAAATTCATTAATATCGCAGCAGCTACCCGACGGATGTCATCGGGCGGCCATTAATAAGATAGTTCATCCTTATGTCGAGGGATAAGTTTCGATTAATACGCTCTAAAATATTCTTTAAGAAACTTCCTTTTTTGGGGATCTTTAGTGAGATGAGTTTTGTATGTATTTTTCTTAATATTGCGGTTAAAAGAAATAATTCATTATGAATTTGTAAAGGTAAGTGTTTGTCGGCAGTGACTTCTAAATTTATACCTTTACAATTGGGATAGGCAGTCATCATTATAAATTAACATCTGCTTTGAATAATTCAGGCAACCTTTTAAATTGAAAATTGCTTATTTCAGCTGTAAAAAGCAATAATGGTTTTTATTCTTCTCACCTTCATTGTGAAAAATGCTATTCAGCGAAATTATTACGAAATTTCACTGTTCAAAATAATTTTGTGTCAGTCTTTATTATAAAGGAAAATATCTCTTAGTAATTTTAAGCTTTAATCACAGTAATTCTGATACTTTCGTTTCAAGAAACACTCAACCTCTTCATTTATTGGGGCATTAGATCAATTATATAGTGTTCGATTTCAAAAGTTATATTTTCCTTGATTTTTTTACATTCAAGGTAATTTTATATAAATAAATTGTATTGAAATGTTGCTTAAAGATTGCATGCACTTTTGTTAAATTAATTTAACTAAACTAATAAAATAAAGAAATAAACAAGAAATAGTAATATATGAGAAAAAAAATGTAAATGTAATAGGTTTTTAAATGGGTTGCGAAACAAAACAGAAATAAGTAAAGAATAAATTCAACCGTGGCTTAGTATGGAGAATTTTTTTCTCGGAAAAGAAATACAGAAAACGTCATTTTTCTTTTCATCCCGCAACATAAACAAGATCTAAATGAGTTTTATCCATGAGGCTATGCGGTGGCGCGTTACGTTACCGCCCTCACATTATTCCCTTTCATAATCCAATTTTATTTCTTACAATTTATAAAGCTTCTTGTGTTATTATTGCCTACGGTTGACATTCTTGTAATCATATGTTGTTAAAGTTTTAGCAATAGTAATACGCTTTGTAGAGATTTGGAATGGTATATTTCATTTTTCCGTATTAAGGCTTGGCGCATACGTTATATACGAATAATTATATCAATACCCGTTAGATGGTACAGGGCAAGTTTTAACCGTGGATTTTGTATGTCATCAGGCGGCTTATTGTTTAAGCCAAGTCTATGTATACAGGAGGCAAGGCATTGACAGCGAGTTTGGTTTGCCAGTGTTACTAATAAATATTTATTTACAAATCATTATTACTAAATAACGAAAGGTTTTAAGTTACAAACGTTTTCAAAATAGTTTCATTTATATAGTATTAAAGTAGACTGCAGTTCGATGTTTTGAATAACTTTTCATTCGATAATTGGAAAGTGGAATCTGAGTTGTGATGTCATATGCGTAAATACGAGTTATTAAAAATATATTTTATTTCTTCATCATCCAGGGTATACCATCAGGTAATACATATTAAGGATTATTACTGGCTGTAAACCAAAACATTAATATAAATTAACACAAGTACTTACCAATAAAAAACCAAACATACGACTTTCCATAGAGATGATGTTTATATACTTCGCATAACACCCTTCTCGCTGCAACTACATAGAACAGACCAACAATTACTCGTGCATCTTGACGTCGTAAGTTACGCACTGCGTCTCCAGGGTCTGAGAGAAAGGACTGTCTTGTCACTATCTCGATACCGACTTTCTTACAGTGTGCTTCCAAGTCTTCCACGGTCTGGACAAAATATATTAAATTTATTATTACGTATTTTAAGAGGACCTGCAAATAAATCCGGATTGAGAGCTGATTCGATTTCCAATTGATTTATTAACTATTTTTTATGTCTTGACACTAAGTAAAAGTTCTACCATATATAATTATTCTTTTAATTCTAAGTCATAGTCGCAATTAATACATTTATTGAGGCTATAAATAAATTTGTCGTTAGCGTCACCGACCGCGGTGAATATTTCACATACAAGTAGGTATTATAATGCCAGACGGTTTGGCCCAATTCTCTTAGAGCCATTTTTGTTCGAGGTCGAATAAAATCTCGCTCAACTTCTGCGGAAGCTGTTATTGCCTAACGACAAGTATATCCACTTCGTAATTTCGACTTTTCGAGTTACTATTATTATCTAGCTATTGCAGTAAAAGTGGCCTAAAGTTAGTCACAATAAAAAGTTGAAGGTAGAGTCTCTTTTTCTCAAACTTTTCGCTTTGCTATTCCAATATTAAAAAATTGGGTTTTAGTTGGCTTCTTGAGGTGTCATTTTGAGTAAGCATATGGAAGAGGTTCTGCCACTTTTTTCTATAGTAGCCTGGCATACATTACTCCGTCTGATATTAAGCTAAAGTGCTGCCTTCATGGTTCAGAGACAATGCTACCGCAGATAAACATCTCAAGGTAACAGTCGCATCTGCTATATCGATTTGAGAATATACATTCTGAGCGCAGAATAAAAATGTATGCATTATAAATTTACAAATAAAAATGTAGATTTTTTCAGATATTGTAACTGGTTTCATTTGTAATCTAAACTAACCTAGCATGATCTAATTCACATTTTTATTTTCATTACAGCAGTAGAGTGAAAACCAACGAGCCCTTTATACGGAAAAAAGCGCCGCTCTAATTACATTGAATTGAATCTGCGATGAAAGGCATGAAAGCATTCGTTGCGCTGAACTATGCAAACGGCACTCGCACACTGCACTCTCCATTCAATGAAAAAGTATTGACATTTAATTTTTATTCGGAATGTAAGTTTTGAAGGAGATTTAATTTGAAAGTATAAAATTATTTTAAAAGGTAAAATAATAATAATAATATAAAATGTACTAAGTATAAATGAACGCAATGTCTGCCACTTTGTTTTATATTTTAACCATACAGCAAATAGTACGTGTTGGAGAAAAGGTCAAAAAGATAAACGTTTCTAAATGTATTCAACACACAATGTATAAGCAAAAGATTTAGCCATCCAGTTTTTCATAAGTAGCAGCCTAAACCGATTCCCTCTCTTATGTAGAATTGTGAAATAATCCGGAAACGTAAACATCATTTACGCTTAGTGAATAAAGTGGCAGAGGTTTTGAATAATTGTCGTTTGTGGAGTCGAGATACAATCGGTGAAGTCAATACCCTCGACCTTGTTTTTATTACTTGTACCTGTAGTAATTTATATCGCGAAGGTTAATGTCACGTAATACTGAAGAATTTGTTTTTGTTAAACGAACTGTGAAATCTGAAACTTGTGACCTTTTTGATGTGGGTTCTGCTGAAAAAAGGCAGTCAACCGTGACGATGTTAATTTATTCCTTCGAAGGTGACGTCGGATATTAAGGATAACAATATAGCGATCAAATACCCTTGATCTAAAGCAGTTTAAGAACTTTTATGAAACCATATAACAATTACAAGTTTAAAACATTTGCTGATAATAAAACGTAAAATTCATACAAAATAATAATATTATTAATAAAATAAATTAATAAATCATTTCATAATGATGTGATAATTCTAACAACTTTGGTCTACCAATTCGAAATATTGGGTAGGCATGCGCATTGGGGTGTGTCACTCGATGATAGGTACTATCAGCATTTATGACATCCAATTTTGTTTTTGACGTATATTGCTACATATTAAAGAAAGCATATTTATATTGTTGCTCGCACTCCAAAAGCTAAAAGTTTTAATTTTAATTTTCTAAGTGAATATTTATTGATAGATGGATTAAAAAATATAATCCTCACCGATATGAAAACCTCTTCAGCTTGTTGCAGTATTGCGATTCTTGACCATCCAAACTTCTGCATGAGTTTAATGCGCGTTGGGTTGTGGACAGTCGCCGATGGATGAGTCCTGAATAACGTCGGGAAACGCGCACGGTCTGACAGCGCTGGCGAAGAGGCACCATAGCAGAGCTGGGTAGAATTCAAAATTTAAATAAATCTTAATAAAATGTATTATTACAATAAAATTATTTTAAAAATTTTCAGCTTTTAATACGAAAGAAAATTTCGGTCGATCAATTAAAAGAAGCTTTAGAAAACTCTTTATTATTGAATTGGCTTTTTGAAAATGAGACTTGGCGTGACAAAAAGTGATAATTAATACTATCAGTCTATAAGCTGATTGGTGTTCATTCAATAATAAATAAACTTGAATTGATTTTTTAAAGAGCATTAAGATTTTCCTTTTCACACGAATTTTTAATTTGAATTCGTTCTCTTCGAGATGAACCTAAATTAATACCTAAATTATTTTACTTAATATTCTACATATTTTGAAACATTTTAAAAACATTATTGCATTATGTATTTAAAAATAACAAAAAAGAACTTAATATTTTAAAATAATAAAATGCATTTTAAATCGTAAAGTAAATTGTTAGATGTAAAAAAATTTTTAGACGAGAATTTTTCATTTGGGGCGACCTCAAAATGCGTTCGTTATAAGCTTCATATTCACTATGCAGTATGCATATTTTACGGGACTTTATTAACTAGTCGGTTCATAAAATGCAGAGATACCTTACAATTTTATATTGCGCTTTCTGACAATTCTTTAACTATTAGCCACGCTATTTACTCCAAAGACTTTATATGCAACAATATTGGTTATAATCAGTATAAGTGGTGCAGTAAATAGCACACCAGTTTGTTTTGTTTGTTGTTTGTTAAATAAAAGAGAAGCGCTTGTTTTGTGTCGTTCTTGTCCTGATATCCGTAGTAGGTACAGTGTATTGTAGTATTTATTTAAATATGTATGTTGCTACGTGCCTATCGCTTAGAATCGGCATTATAAAAACTTAATTAATACAAATAACGGTTTGAGACTAAAAATTTTAGTTTTGTAAATAATAAATTTCATACGAAATATCAATAAATTTTAAATAGTAAACTAGTTAAAATAATACTACCGGGCCTATCTATCTTTATGAATTAATATATGCAAATTTGTAATCAATAAACACGCCTAATCTAAACAGTTCAGCATTTACATAATGTTGAATTAATTAAGTAACTACATTTTCTAGACAATGTAAATGTTTATTAGTGGTTAGTATAACGTAAATATGTTGTTAGATTAATAAAAATATCCATTGTTTTTAATAAGAGAAGAGAGAATCTGAGAAATAATAATAATGCCAAGACGAATACCGTAGTCGCTTGTTAGAAATCTTTACATCTAGCTATCTTTTCTTTTATTCTGTTATATCACAATAATTGGAATAAATTTGTTTTACCGTCTTATGGTTGAAGAATAAATTATATTTTTGTAGTGAAAATTATTATAAAGTTGCTCAAACTTCAACCTGCACACAAGTGTTTGTTAAGAAGTTCTAGAATTTGGAAACAGTATTTACATAAATAGCTTTGCTGTTTGTTATAGATACGAGTATGTGGCTTGGATATTAAGGTACATAAGGAAAATAAACTTATGTTGTAATAATATCATATATAACGAATTTAAAATACTTTATACATGTATTGTACACATACTTTGAAACATGTATTTAATTGTTTTATTTTTAGGTCTACATGTACAACTCACCACCATGAGATTCCACATCTTTGCAGCTTCAGCAACTGTAGTGCAAACAGTCGAACAACCAGCGAGAAGTAGGAGCTTTTGCGGTGGATTATATAACAGATTATACATCACGCTAGCACCAAGACCTGGTTCACACTGTAAAAAAGATTTTTTTTAAAGAACTAAAAAGTATAATATATATCTATATATATTGGGAATTACTTGAAAAATATATATTTTACTTTCGCGTTAGGTTAGAGATTAGCGTTTTCCTTGAAAATTTAGCAGTACACAGCTTAATAAATAATACAATGATGAAGTAATTTACTCAGAAGCAATTCGACAAATTAATACTTATTATTACAGTTTAAATCTTCAATATCTCGCAACTTCCATTAAGATAAATTAATTTAAATTGAATCAAATTATCGTAAAATCAAAGTTATGAATGAATTAGTATTAGACTATTTGAAAATATTCGACCGAATGTAACCTTCGATACTGGGGATTCCATAAATTTTCAATAATTGAATTGAACGTCAGATCCAGTCTCCGAGTTGCAATTTCGGTAGCCTATGATTTCAGTTCATTTGGATTTATTACGGACATCGAGGAGTCTACGAAAGCCGAGGGGCTCACAGACCGGGGGACCTTTTCGTTAATTATACGGCGAGAAATATTCGCAATGTTGAAATCTGATGAGACGCTTTTTGAAATAACTGTAATAATTATACAGTATAGTGTTACCGTCGCTTGTTTAAGATGAAGTACTTAATTGTTTTTAGTGAAATACGTTTTATTGAAAAATTGAAAGCAAAATAAACATTGTAATCAAGTTTACTCACCTTGCTATCATTGCTGTGAAGGCGTAATTTAAAGCCAGACAGCAGATCGGAACGAGCATTGACGTCTGCGAGGGCTAGCTCAGCGGCAGGCATACACGCTTGCCCTCCCTGCCACCCGCCCTCTCCTTCCATTGGGAATATCCCTCCGATGTGCAGATCATTGTCTGACCGCCGTGCGTCCACACAACTCCCACTTAATAATAACCAAAATATAACAAATATGCACATATGACTCTTGCGCCACGAGTCCACGACACACTTTCTTCGTTCACGCATCTTATAATACAACCCCGATAAAACATCACACTTGGCAACAACGAATAATTGCACTATTGATTCTAATAACAATGATTGGTATCTAGTTCGAATGAAATTAAGATTTGTTTTTAATTTAACTAACGGACGCTTTGGAAAATTGCAGTTCACTATTGTTCTAGGGAGACGGGTGGTGTTGGCAGTTAGGCATAGTTGTGATATCACCCGCAGTGTTTCTAAGTATAACCTAATAAGCGTGATATTCTGTAGAAACTTTTGAAACGTTCCTATGCACGTGTTGTTGGCATTTGCCGCCAGCTGCGTGAAATAAGGGGCGAGGGTGCGCGGCGAGCGATACCTGCCCTGACGCAGGATCATCGCTCGCGGCGGTGGCATACTGTCATTGCAGTATTTCTCTTCCATCTTCCATCATCCTAAAACAAAGAAAAATAACGAATTAGAAAAATACATTCCATTAAATCACACGATACCAATACGAATTAACAATGCATCGATAGTTCTAAATAAAGAGAACTAAAAACAAGTGAAAAGCAACGTAGCGAAAATAAATAGCAAGTTTGGGGTGTCCTATACTATCAGAACCCATCCCCCTTTCGCTAGTGAAATGTCTAACGTCAACACTTTCTATATCAGAGGTAAACAATAGAAACAAAGAAGAAATTGTGGCGAATAGCAATTAGCATTTGTGTAATACTGGTTTTTGTAATTTATTTGGTTAATACCTATGTATATAGTAATTATCAATATTTATTATTATTAAAAAGCTCTTAAAAACAAAAGTTACCGCATGTTATTATTTAAATAATTAACTGAGTTTCATTTGTAATTCCCTGTAAGAAATTTATTTTGTTCAGAAACAACAGAACGTCCTAAATGGTCCCGCATTCTCATTTCCGTCGCTATCCCGGAAAACATTCGGTCAGAAAGTTATTTGTAAATAACTGTGAGTTTCAGTAGGCGGGGTGGAATACCAACTTTATTGTCACATTCGACGTCAATGACTACGAACTTCTATCATACTATTCAGTTTTGTCTCTACAAAAGAAAACCGATTTTGAAAGTCCAATTTTTCATATAACTCATCCGAGAACGTTCTTGTTCACGTTGCTTGGGTTAGATAAAAAATAAAACCTTTGACTATATAAAAGCCGATAATCCTCATTCAGCTACGAAGCGTATTGTGAAAATGCAGACTTAATGATCCGTACCCAATTCCTGTAATAATCCCTGGCAGCTGTTAATTAAAAGAGCATTCAAGATACTTAAATTATGTCACAGTTTCAACCTACGACATAAAATGTAATATCGCGCTTATATTCTTTGAATTTTCTTAGTTTTTCCTATATAGCTAATAATAAAAGTTCAGAAGTCTTTTAAACAGAAAAAATAACGTAATAATTTTGGTATAAATCCATTTCACAAGTGATCAATCAAGTGATGGTATCCAATATACAAAAGGTCGCTCACTTACGCTTAGATACGTTTTAGTTGGTACAGAGTGCCTATTTACAGTACCGCCTTGCCTCATCTGTAGGGCGACTAAATGATTTATGACTTCCCACCCACGAAACTCACCGCTGTCGCTCTCTTGGGGATGAACAATATAATATCATACATTATGATGTAACTTGTAATAAGATTCTGCAGAAGTTGCTCTTTTTGTCATTTGAAAATTTAATTAATACAAAAAGTTTTTAATTAGACCCGTTTCACGACGTTTACATTTTTTATAATGTTTTTTCAATTTAAAACATGTATTTAATAAAGTTTTCTATAGTTGCTTTTAGTTACTTTCGCTGTATCGATTTCAGTAGACGAGTGTATATCATTCAGTTTCACAGGGCACACTACGTACTGGACGAACTAATTCCCAAACTAGGCGTATCTTCAGTCTGCTTATACAGTTTATGCATTTTTATGACACGTGTCAATGAATAAAATTTGTTATAAATGATGAGCATGTGAAATAATACCACATTTTTAATGTAACCAATTATGGTGATTTAAGAGTGGGTTTTATTTGAATTGTATTTTGATTTATGATAATACAATAATATGAAAGATTTATGGCGAAATGTTATTATAAAATATTTACCTTGGTTTCCAAGTATATAGTTTATTTTATAATAGTTAAATACGTTTTGGGCATAATTTTGGAAGATTTGAATACGCTTTTTATCGATTGCGATATATATCAATACGGTCGGAGTTTCTTATGACAAAAAGGTAAATAAAGTTAATGTTAATTATCAAAATAACATCCATAAAACGCTAATGCAAAATATTAAAAATTTCTCCAGGTGCTTCTGCTATAAACATTTGATTGGTGTTTTTATTTTTAATTAGTAAATTTTATTCCGTATTTTATTAGTTTTGCTTTAATTTATAATTGAGGAATCAGATTTTAAACAAAATATTGTTGAGAGTATACTTTTTATTTAATTAATACAGGAATACATGTATATTTTTTTAGTGTTTTGTTTTACATATGTTGTATCATGCTAATAGTACCTACTACATGTTTATTTTGTATATTATATCAATGAAATAAATAGTTTAGTAATATTAAAGTAAAGAAATTTGTTTACTGATATGGAAACAAATTCTATCAAAAATGCACTCAATTGAGAGCGTATTAAAAATCGGCTGTCATTTTTTTATTACCAATTTTTATTCAAAAACACAACATACCGGTTATGGTTTTTGACTATATTGGCTTTAAAAAATAATTGAAATAGGAGTACTTTTTGGCTAACTTTCTTTGTGCTCTAGAGGTTTCCAAACTTTTTTAAAATTTTATTGTCATACTTGTTCCTCTACTAAGCCCCAAGGGCCAAGCCCTAGCAGCTCATTATAACGACATTTGTTGTTTTGAATTAGAATTAAATAAAAAAACTTGGACTGGTGGTGATAATTGTCTGGACCCATCTGTTTTTTTTAAATACTTCAGTTTAAGATTTGGACACAAATTAGTATAAATATGACTGATATTTTTAAAACTATAATAAATGAAATATTGACTATTTCAATATTTACTTAACAGTTTTCTAAAAAAAAAAATTAGTAGTAAGGCCAATCTGAATTTTAAAACTCTCAAATAACCTTTCAACTTACTCTGAAAAAACATAACATATAGGTATTTTATAACACTATTTCATAACAATTTTTGAAATAACTGTGACATAATGCATAATAGTTCACGAACCCGTGGTAACTTGAGACAATAGAAATATTAAGCAAGAATGTAGTTTGGCAGATTCTTGGCAATATGACAGTTAGTCACATTTGCTGAAGTTGGCAGTCATTTCAAATATAACTAGATTTCATCGTTTGTTGCTGAAATAAAGCTATTTCATCGTGAAACTATGTCAAAAGATTCTGATGTATTTCACGATTGTAGTTTTATGAGGCGGTTACTTTTTGTCATTTCTTTTTAAATTTAGAAAAAAATATTTTGAAGAAATGTAGCTCCCGCTATGTCGGTGTATTTTCTCACTTCCAATGACTATGGTTCAGGCTTCAGATTTAGATATAACATTGAATGATAAGCATTTGAACATACATACCTACATGCAAATGTAGGTACTGAAATCTAACATCATTAGGATTAAACACTATTCCAGAACTAATCTCACCAGTTAATTTACGCTATCCCCTTGTGTATAGAGCACGTGTTACTAAATATAACTTTCTTGTGATAATGTCATTTTATATCTCTGAAGTAAGACTCCGACGACATGTTATATCATCTGAAGATAAGTACTACCTATATATTTCTACGCAAACATTTATGTTATCCGCAAATGAAAATATTGTAGTAAAGTTATTACACGTAAGACTACATAAAAATTATTCACAACTGCTTCTTTTTTATTAGCAATTTCTTATAATAATTTTTTCATTTTAACTTGAAAATTCCAGCTAAATTTATGCTCGTACTGAGAGATGGTTTAGTTTATTTTGAACACGAGTAGGTACAGCTGCTTTTCTTTGTGTTTTATTATTAGTTATTTTGTTTTTATAATATTTTGTTTATACCTATACATTTTTATATATAGTTCTCATGTTTTCCTTGTTTATTGTAATAGACTAAGTATTGCTTGAAATAAATAGATAAAAATAATTGTTAGTAAGATACAAAATATTTTAAAGACATTCGTGTATACTTTTATAAAATAATGTATTAAATGTTATTTAAAAAACCTTAAAAGATTTTTAATCGCAGTAAAGCAATTAAGTTCAGTTTAATCATTTCTCTGGGGATCTTAATGAGATGACGTCAAGTCTATTCAACATTAGCATAATATCTACACTAATTTTAATTAATTAAATTCTTATGATTACTATTGAATTAAATATTAAACCACAAATATTGGACGATGTTTAAATTAAGTAAACTTAAAATGTGTGTACTGTTTGAGTATAATGCCAATAATCTTTTAGTCTAATATAATCGACGCAAACGTTGACACACACGCGTACCGACCCAACATTAATTAATAATTGTATTGAAATAAAAGTACGCAAACATAAAATGGTGAACTATTAAATAAAAATTTACTACGATGAAATGTCAATAATTGTTTTTATTATTTCTTATTTGAAAAGAGTGGGCTTTGTAATAGAGCTTATAGTAGTGTTATACTGTTATCGAAACTGGGCACTTAGGTCTACGACAAATGGATGCTTGGAACATAATCCAATAACGCACCGCCATTCTCGTGTATTGAAGTAAATCATATAAAAGCTTTTCTCGCTACGAAGGCGAACTAAACTCTTATTGTTTTATATGTAATATTTATACTACGTGCATTGTTCGTATTGTCAATATTTCATATATATTTTACTACATTTTTAAACAATCCTATTAATGATTTTTCTATTGGCCATTTTATATTGGTATAAAAGTTTACAAATAGAGTATTATTATAACTTTGTGGGTTGTTTATTTTCCCCCGTAATAACATATATGTTTTTTTTTAAATTATTGATCGGATTTATTAAGAATATATCTTTTATATAAAGGCTTTTAACTAAGACATCGCCGCAACTCTGTGGTCTTGCCAAAGGGGTGTAAGGATGTAGTTTGGATAAAAGCGGGGGATAATTAAACTTACCTCACACCAGGTGTAAGGAAGCTTGAATTCCGCTAAAACTTGCCTTAGTTAAGGCGTTAAGTACCTCGGGGAATTGCATAAGTATAATTTGTTTGAGGACCGCAATATAGTGTTGTGGTGTAAAAGGTTAGGTGAGATACCTTATAACTTGAACTTAAAGTGATGTAATATTGAGATTTTGGCTACCCCATCTTATACTCGCAGTTGATGTTGTATAAAATGTATCAAACATTTTATTTGACAGAAGTTAACATATAAACCGAGGTCGTTGTCCTCAGACGCGATTGTCTTTTTTCCTGTGACATATAGAGATCTTACAATCGATTTTCATGTAGGTACGTATACATTTTTTCGTGAAGCCATTGCAAGTACGAAATATGCGATCAATTTATAAATCAATCAATTAAATCTTAAATAAAATGTATTTAGATGAAAGTTTATTTATAGTAGCGAAGATAAAGTCACAGGAAAGAGAGATTGGATTGCGTTCAATCAGACTTCAGGTTAGCGGAAACAACGAAAGCTACTCCGCTTCGAGTACTCCAGGAAATTGACGGAAATATCAATTCGGGAATATTGTTTATTGAGAAGTTGCTTATAAACAGACCCGACATTTTTATATAGCGATTATTTTGTTTGAACAGCCGTTTTTCTCTTATTTATATAAGCTTGAAATTAATATTTATTTTCTGAGAATCATTTTTATATTAAATAAGCTATATACATTTTCATCTAAGATCGACTGCTTATTGCCAAAACTGTTAGCGCAGAATATACGTTATATGAAATAATGTGTATTAATGTGTGTACATATTTATGGTGATGCCCCTTTAATTTACTGAATTAATAAATACGAGTAAATAGCTCGTTATGTGAATAAATAGAGAATATTTTAAAATAATATATATAGTAATAATTATAATTGATTGGGACTTCGTTGTACATAGGTATTACAAAAATATACTTTACGTACATTTCAAGTATTCCCGTTCTACATGTACGACATAGAATTGAAGCAATTTGTCCTTTTGTGAACGAACAAATAATATAAACGGAAATTGTGCATAATGGTGTTAGCAATTTATTTCTGAACGTAACATTATTAACTTTATGTTTGCTCGTATGTCGTAAGGTTTGTGTTGCCTTGATTAATGATAAATATATTTCCAGGCGAAGTGTTTACCAGTCTTGTCTTGTTTAGGAAATTTGCTGTAATAAAGCTAAGTGTTGTCAATGTTTGTAATATATGATGTCAAGTTAGTGCACTATTGTTTTTCAATTGTTTTTAACTCTTTATAAGATGAGTTTTTTTTATAATATCAGTATTATAAGCTATAAGTTACGTTATGCTTGTAAAAACAGCTTTACAATTTACCGGTATTTACCGTGGTGTACCGAGATAATCACTCTCGAACGACTACGCGTTATTCGCGAGCTATATAAAATGTTTGTCTCTCTATTATTAGGCAGAAGTCCCGGGTTCGATCCAGCAAAACGTAGATATTCGTTTCGAGTCTGGGTGTTATAACTTTATGTTGTCATTGTCAGGACATATATATATGTAGGTAGGTTAAAAAACAATTATTCACTTTTATTAATTTTCATTAAACAAATTATGAAACGCTTATGCTTGAGCTTGGCTTAATTTGATGACTTGTTTATTTTCAAAAACACATTCTTGTAACAAAATGCCACATTAACAATGTGTAGAGATAAATAAAAGTCACCCCGTATTACGTAGAGCAGGCGTGAACACAATACGTGGTAGCTCCTTGTGTTTTAACAGTGGATCCCTCTAGTTGCGTTGTAAAATAAATGAGCACGGCGATATGACAGGCACTCTGCTGCAAGTCTCACTATGCCGAGAGACCGATGAGAGGCGACGGACGGTGCACCCATGGGGACTTGAATATTGCTCGCTTGAATAACAAATGAAACTTGAAAGGTTGAATTTACGAGCATTTTTGATACGAAAAATTTTAGCTTTAAAACCTTTTAGATAATTCACAATTGAAACGCCCACTGTCGATTTAATATTTTGGAGTAGTCTGCTTAGTCGCCTCCGCTATCCCGGCTTAAGGAGACAAATGTACGTGATTCACGAGTGACGACATCCTTTTTGTTAGAGTACATAGTAAATAAAAGCAAATGGGATAAAAAATCTATTAAATTACAAGGTTTTTTGTGTACCCATCCCACATTTTCACATCTTTTTAGCTCAAGCTCTAGGGGATTATTGTGAAATGAAATATAAATATTGACTTCAAAGGATGTGGCATAATTCATATTATATTAAATCTTGAAGATATTCGAGTATATCAATATCGACGGCTTCGGGAACTATTTTTCCAATTTATTATGTGGTTGTTGGTAGTATTATTGAGTTATCGTTCTTCTATATTATGACAACATGATTTAGGCATTTCTTCAATAAGAACATGAGATTTCTAATATTATTTTTTCTGTGGTAGTTGTTGTCGTAGCGAATTCGTTATAGACAATCAATTTAAAACTATAAATTATAAGTAATGATTTACATTACTTTAATGAATTTGTTACCTAATCCTGTCCCTTTTCTCTCAATTGCGGGGGTAGATTGAAGTAATTGATTTATATTGATAGGCATAAATTAATCAATTAAATTTAGGCCCCTTCATTTAAAGTAAGGGAAAGAAAGATTCCGAACTTTATTTTTGTAATACTACTGATATTACTTTTTAAACGATTGTTTTATTGCATTTATTCTGATTGAAACGATGTTTCGAAAGCTTTGCAGCCATTGTGGTTGCTACGAGAAAAACTATTAATTTTGATATCTAATTAATTCATAATAGTATCATTTAGGGTCGGTCAGCGTTAGTAAATGAACGACTATTGTGATTGGATGGGATAAGTTTGGATTTCAAGTGACAAGTATGTTTGAGATGGGTTAATGTTATAAGTCGGTTGTAATCATTCTAGATATTCGAATTTGCTTAATTATCATATACATTAGGGCTACGCTTTATTGAAACGATTCGGCATATGCATTGTGACAGAAGAATTACATTGCATGTGCCGCATTCACGCGGTTTCGGCATCTGCTATTAATTTATGCAAATATTTTAACAATAATTATTTCCTATTCACTCAGCCATAGTAGTGTATAAACGAAATTGTTAATTAAAAAAAAAAATAAACAAATTGAATTGTGGCAGTAAATTACGTGCTGAATTAAAAACACTTTACAAACAAAAAAGAAATTGATTAAAAGTTGGTCATTAAAACATTTAATGAAGTTTTTAAAGCGGATTTAAAATTGAAGTGTTGTATTAAAACGAATATAATGTAAAGTCAAATGGTTATTACATTATAATATATTGCGTTATTAGAATGAAACTAAGCCATAGTTAGTGCGGGCAGCGTCGAAAGGAAAAGCAATTAGCTAGAATGCAAATAGCAAAATGTATTGTAGTCTGTACATTTGCATATAAAGCGACGGAGCGCGGCAAAATTCCGAGGGCCTGAACGTACACTTTTGCAGTAAGCTTCCGCTCAAAACTTCAATCGTTAACTTAAAAATTAAAAACGAAATTTATCTTGGGAGTTTGTCCTTTGTTTATTCTTCCCTATTGACACACTGAGTCTGCTTTGTTTTTTTTATTTCTAAAGTTCGATATGAGGGCCCACTTTTGTTTGAAGAAGAATATAAAGTACCAAATTAATATATTATATTAAAAAAACAGGAACAGTTTGAATAGACGTTTTGATGCGTATAACCGCACTTTTTTAACTGTAATTAAAAATAGGTTTTTCATTTATTATAGGTATTATTTTCACAAAGGGTAAAAAGAAATAGATTATCACTGAAATAATTAATTTAATTTCAACTTCTTTTTGATAAAGATTATTTAATAAAATACATGTATCCCAAATTTGTCCGTTAGCAAACAAGCTATTTAGAATTCATTAATGCTCCTAATACATTTGTTTTAGTAGGCCGCCTTCAATATCTACAAGGATAGAGTTTACAGGGCTGTCCTAATTAACCTGCCCATTGTACGATTTATTACTCAACCCGGCCGATCTTCGCTTCATTTTCGTCTTACCCTTATTTATGTTTAAATTGCGTTTTGTGCCTAAAGAAAATTTACTATAAATGAGCTTATATTTAGGTACAAGATTATTTTTTAAAAGAATTCAATATGAATAAATTATTTAAATTACGAAATCAAAACTTTTCGCCTTAAAAATATTACAATTAAGCACAAAGAAGAATATGATAAAATAATAAAATAAATGACATAAATATATATAAAAAAAAAACATTTGTTTCTATGTAAGTTTATATTTAAAAAGTTGAGGTAAGAAATTGTGAACAGCTAGAATAAATCTAATAAGAGTCTGTTGGGTTCCAAACGGAAGAGCAATTAGGGAGATGCAAATAGGTAAACGAAATTGTTAGACGTTGTTCGTTTGGTGGTTCCGTAAACCGACCAACTGCTCATATTTCTATAAATTAAAGCATTTTACCAAAATTGAATGTTTGGGATTATATAGTGTAAACCTTTGAGACGATTAATCCCAAATTAATTGCTTTTGGGGACTATTTCATCATTCAAATTGTATTGAATCCTGGTTAAAAAAATATTGCACATGATTTGATTAATGTATCTATGTATGGATAATATTTTAAAATGTTTATATAAAATGCCACTGGGATGAAATAAACTAATTTTTGTAATTGAGTAACAAATATGATGTGTAAAGAGTAAGTAAAAGTGTCACAGCACCTGATTCCAATTACTTTTGTGACATGATATATCCTTCCTGACATACGTGAAATGAGGGGCTTACCAAGTATTAAAACACGTCGTGCGTTAAATTATATATGTTCTAGCGCAAATTTTCCAGATCGCCATTTCGTGTTATGTAATACCCTATTCATATTTACAACATATTTTCTTTTAATGCTTTTATTGCTTAGCTCAGAAATAAATGGTGCTATCGTACTCTTAGTGTAAGTGTGTCTACTCAAATGTCATTTTACTATAATATATGATTTATGCTTCGTTTCGAGCTGTTTATTGTTTAAGATTTATAGTCTTTCATATGAGTGCAGCGTCGTGGAAAATTATTACATCCAAGCATACCGATAGATACGATTATTTTTCTTGGAAAAATACACGTAGGTAAGCCAATAATAACATAAACACAATAGCATAAAACATCAATAATAACATTTTTAGGTAATAAAATATTTCATATGAAATATGGCAAGTTAAGCGAAAACAGCGATAAAACGAAAACTCAAATAAGAGAGAATGTAGCAGTAAAAATTACTCGTGTTTGATTTTTCAAGCTATAAATTTGGCACGTGCGTCGTCGCTTTTGCGATTACCGCGCTTCCTGATGCCGAAGGGCTCCACTGACGCAATTTAGTTAAATGCCTCGCCTAATTAACCTTCCTTTCAAACGATTTATCCCCCAGATGCCAGACTGCTTTGGGCTCTTTAGGCCCTCACTAATTTAAGGTTTACACTATTATAACTATTGGCTCTTAACGAAAAGATACTATAACAATAACTGATTCTTATCAAATATGAATAATCTACAGAGTTATTTAAATTAATTATTGTATAAATATAATACAGTCCTGTCCCATACCTACATATAATATATTCGTGTCTAGTAACAATTTCTAATATGCGAGTAAGCTATGTTTCGACCGAGATACGTAGAATTATTACCTATCGATTTGACTCGAACGGCCTAATAAATAATCACGTGCCACTGTCCCGATAAATCACTGTCCGTGAAATTAAATTGTTTCACGCACAATTACGATTCTAAAAAGCATCTTTCGTCTATATGTCGGCAAATATACGTCTATTATTATCTATTGACATTAAAGTTTCAAATCAACAACAAACTTTTCATTATACTACCTATGTGTATATTAAGATATGAAATTGGTTTTAAGGCTGCTTACTCATAAATAAAGATATATGAAATACCTAATAGTAATATAATAGAAATGGCTTTCGCATTTCCTGGGAATACATCGCGTTGCCGCAATTTAATTTAATATTAACATAACTTCTATAAGTAGTGCTTTCGAAGCCAAACCTCTATGAGAATTTGCGTGAACAATTATATAATTAATAATTGGATTTTTAAGTTGTTAGTTTCAAAACAATAAAACACGACACCAATATTTTACCAAGGTATAAATATAAAATAAAATAATTGCTTACAACTTTATTTAGTCCATTTTTAATTTGAATTTAAGGGAGGATTTTAAATTATTAAGTTTAAAATTATTATTTTACTCTTATTGTTCTAAATTGTTATGAATGGTATTGTATAGACGCCTGTAACGTGTGTTAATTTTATTGCTTCATTAGTTTCTTGCTCATAATCTATTTCTGCTTGTGCCTCAGTTGCTTCAGGAAAGTGTTCAATTACTTCATCTGAATGCTTTTTATTATCTTCTAGTTCTTCTCCAAAATTGATTTCTCCTATAGTTTTTTCAGAACTACTTTCTTTCTCATCATTATTACCAATAATACCTTTCCCGCCGTATTTCTTTTGAATACTCCAAGGAAGGCCGATAGAGTTGATACCAAACTCTGTCATATCTTTTACATAGTATTTGTTGTTTACGAAGCAACACACATGCAGTTTGTCTCGACAGCCTGGTATTTGGGTTAGGAAATTGTTTGTTCCTGCACAAAGCTTTTGGTCGATACATATTCCTCCGTAATGCCAGCATGGTGTCGATACGAGTGATTCTGAAATTGTTTACAAATACATATACCTAGAGGATGTCAGTAAACTTAAAACTTGTAGCATTTTTAAATGATTTAATTTATATTTATATCAATTATATTGTTTAAAATTGAAATAATTTATTTGAGTCAATATATTTTTGTAATATTTTTGTGGCATTTCCATCATTCACTAACAAAAATTAAAATGCATACTCGAACTGACATGCTGGTGTTTATATATATAGGTATATTATCGCGGGCAAACAATAAGAACAACTTAAACTGTTAATGTATGTAAACTCGAAGCAATATAATGAATGCGGGGTCGTCTTACTTCTTGAAGAAAGAGACTTCAGAAGAGCATCATAAGCTAATAATTCAGAACGTAAATCCTCAATTTCCTCATCTGTGGATGAAATTATACTTCCTTCTGATATGTCACTACTTTCTTCCAACGATTTTCCATTTGTGATATCCCAAAATAAAGAAAATATCGGTAGAATTATAAAAAAACTAAATTCGATTCTCATATTCGCTCAAATATAAAAGTAAAAATAAATTTAATAATAAAATATATTATTCAAAAATATTGCAATTTTATTGAATACACAATTTGTAACGCTATGAAATGTTTATTTAATATTTCGACCAAAACACTACGTGCGTCGTTTGCATCGGTTTATAAAATAAACAACTGAGATTTATTAATTATTATTTAGATGACAAATGTTTTAAATATTATGATCACAATAATAATAACACAGATGTTATTCTTCGTACATAAAGAATATTAGCAATGAACAAAAGCTATATTCTTTTTAATTTCAAGGTAAAACGAAGGCATGTTAAAGGCTTCCTTTGCTCAATTTTCAATGCGACATACCCATTTCCTTTACTTATGTTAAATACGTAGGTTAAAGATTGTTTTGGAAAAGGGTTCCATGAGAAGTAGTAAATACGGCGCACAAATTTTGCAAAAAGTATTATATAATCATAAATCTCACGCTTTACCTGAGTTATTTCGTTGTGTTTAATTTTGTTTTCCCTCTACAACAGAGGCGACAGCGATAGCGGTGGAGTGCTGGATATTCTTAAGTTTTTGAAACCGTGCCAAAACTACGCGGCTATTTCCCTATAACGTCCTTCGGCCGTTTCCAGTCTTAAAAATCAAGGACAGCCATCAACTGAACATTCATGTAAATTGAAATAAAAATGCTACTTTCAATGCAAATTGAATAATATTACATCAATTACATATTTCAGCTTCTCTTATTGAATAAGAATGAACATCTAAAAGCAATCAATGAATTAATAAAATTGATTACCACAAGTACCTATACCAATCTACTTACATGCACAATGATTTAAATAAAATTATAAATCGTTTCACTGGAGCTAAAAGTAGTTCGGCAACAAAGGAAGCGAAACTTTTCGAAATTTACACAATAATCTTTCGATATTCCCGTTTAATTTTGTTCCAATAGATTGTTACAAACTAAAGTTTTTGCGCGAGCAATCTTTCATGAAAGTACATTACGTTTACCTTTATACTTCGTTGATATATTACGACCAGTTGATTTTGCTTACCTGAAAAAAGAGAACACAGGTTAGAGTGAACTATATCGGAAACATATAAGGGCTCTTTAGTAAAGTGATGTCTAAACGAGGAACATCCAATCTTGTAGTAAGCAGGACACGTAGAGGGGCCACCGCCGCCGTCCTGAATTATTGAGGCAGTGCCAAATCAATCGCCTCACTGCATACGCCCTTCGTAAAAGGGTAGATATACTTTAGAAAAGTAGATAAAATTGTGAGTCACCTTTTTATATCTTTTCTAAATCTAGTCTGAAAGGTTAGACCTTTAGTATGTCACATTTTAATATTGGTTAAGAGAATAAATCGTAGAATAAATATAAGCCTCACATAAATCTCAAGTAGTTTTATTGAATTTCTTAAAATAAGTGTTTTAGTTGGTAACTTTAAATCTAAATAAAATCCTTAGATAGATTATGCAAATTCCTTTTCGGCAGTAATCCTTTTTCTAAAGTTCTTTTAAGAATTAGACATTGAACGCACAAATGCCCAACACCGCTGACTTTTGTTTACTAAGTGCCTACCCGCCTTACTGGATCCCATTAACAGAAAACTTCGAAACTTTTAGTTCCAAGTCCGATCTCGATAAAAAGAAGTCTATAATAAATTTTCAATTTTCTTTTTCAATAGTCATTGCCTTTGGGCAAGCGATTTGATGAAATAGCTTCGTTCTCTATACAGAAGTATCTTAAGTCTCGGTAAAAAGTGTTTATAGATATAACGTTTACCTCATATATTTAAAAAACGTTGTTTAGTTTTATACATGTCTAATTATAACTGGTATATTTGTGACCTATATGTGTTTTGATAAAATACTGCATACTGAACTAGTTTCAAAGGTTAAGGTTCATACTCTAGTTTTGGATAACATTTTTAACCTAGTTTTCATGAATTCGACGGATTACCGTTTATTTAATAATTTACAAAACGAACAATTATAAATGTAGTTTATATCCGTCAACAGTCACGTGTAATAAAAGTATATAAAGTTTAATTCACTTACATTGATCAGGTCAGTCATCTGTGCCTGTGTAAATTTCAACAAGCAATGCAAGCGGAAGTACACTTGTGCAAATTTTATTGGTCGTGCATGCCCTACTTTAGATTCAAGTTGAGTCCCTACATAAACCGGACAAAGCCATCTTATAGTTGTAAAATTCTCCTGGCACGTTGTTTATATTTAAATTTATTCCAACTACAAAATGCGCCTTCATAAACGTTTGTTTTATATTTTTCAAAAGATTTAGTTCATAATAAATAGATTCCCCAAAATTATGAAACTCAATCAAGCATAAATTGAAATCTATAATCCTATAAACTTATAGACTGTTTGCTTATACTATTATTTCTACTAATATTGGTAGTTTTGTTAACTTAAAAAATTAAATTTCACATCAGTATCATCTTTATTAGGATGGCTATAAATATTTTAAAATGGCAGATTAATTTATACGAAAGTCTGCTATATTAAATATTTAAAATCACTTTTCTTTTTACTAGATAATGCTATAGTTGATTAATTTTACAGAATTACTAATGCAATGTAACACGAATGTTTTCATGTGTAACAGAGAAATATTCCCAACTTAAAGGCGTGAAGGAATTCTTTGTTGGACACGAAGAAGAACACCCCCCGTAATGGCAAGTTCTTTGTCCTGTAAGACTTGACGTAGTGTCGCCCTTTATATTCTTAAACTTACTATGGATATGTACATTTTGTGCTTTGTTACGAAGCTTACGAATGTCGGAGGGTCTTTCTGAATCATAAATGTTAAAGTAGCAAAGTAGGGTTATTATGACGGTTGTTATTGCCCATATTCGCACGGAGAAACTCCCATAACTATTGTAAGGAATTTGCATGTCAATGTGTTTTGTGGAACAACTAAAAATTTGAATACAGCTGAAGTGGTGCGAAGCGTTCCAAATAAGAATTACAGTAGGTAACTATTTTGACGGGATGTTTGAAAACTATTTGATAGTTCAGTAAGTGCTCATTTCAAAGCACCATACTCATTGCGATTTTGCTTTAGTTTTTTGTTTGTCAAATATTAAATTTTTTATTCTGTTTTAAATTTAAGCCAAAAAAAGGTATTATATTCATAGGTATTATTTAGGAAAGTAGTAGGCAGGTGACTACCCAATGAAATAACACCAGTGGAATTTTCGTTTCGGAATAACTAGGCATAAGGAGAGGTAGATGCTAACTTGGACATTGTGTATTCGTCTTAAGGCGACTGTTGCTAGCAGAGATTTCGTTGTGGCAGTTGTTGATAGCTACTATTCACGAATAATATTCTAGGCTTATCACACGGTGATGGGTGATCACATGCAGGGGTACTATAAAAAATATGTTCGAAATTACAGAATAAATAAATTAACATAGAAATTGAAAGGCATTAGCATATTAATAAGCAATGAATTCATCAAGCGTATTTGACAACGTTGTATTCGCAAGGGACATTGGCACAAATAGTAAACGAACAATAAATTCAGGTGAGTTTAAAATAAAATTTCTGAAACCTTACACAATCCTCAAAAATAAGCGAAATTGTAAACAAAACTTTGGTAAAACTACATTAATATAATATGTTAATTTATTTCGTAATATATGTAATGTAATATGTTTTGAACTGAATTAGTTCGTATTGCATTCAACTCAATTTCGAGAGTCCAGGCCTCAGATAAAACCACATCACTGAACAATGGATTATGATTAATCGCCTTTAAAACGATATTTGGCGGGGTTTATATAGCGACAACAAAGATCCCAGTTCAATCGCTCTTTGTTCATGCGACACTAATTGTGAGACGTCATTTTAGACAGTTGATTGTTCGTTGATGACGAATAGGAAAATGCCAAACCCAGGGTCGAATTGACCCAACGATGCCCAAATTTCGCCATTGAACATTTTTTAATACTAGTTAACACTGTTAAAATGATCTTTCAGTTATACAAATAAATGAATAAATATCTAGTTAACACGTTTATGCACTTCAAAAAATTTAATTTTCCAGATACATCCAAGTGATGGATTGGTTGGCGGGAGGTTGCGGCATGTGCGCATGACGTAGGCATTCGGATTTTTCATGCCTCTAATATTTTGTTAAAACCTATATTCACAAAGCCACGAACTCTATCCAATTTCCTGTTTTATGACAATAACAATGCGGATTATTTTAGTGAATAATGAAAATTCTATTTTGGAATATTAGTTACTTCATATTTATAATCATTATTTTTGCTTTGATGCAAAATATATTTGCACATGTTTCATAATATTGCAGATGAATAAATATCTATGCGTATATACAATAGAAATCTATATACTCCTTAAAAAGCCTACTTTAAATTCATGCCCCGTGCAAATGTCGCAATGGCATCTTTACTGAAGTAAAAACCGCACTAAAGTGAACGAGGAATGAAAGACAACACACCATTTATACACATACAGAATCTGGAATGAGATATATATCTGTGTTTCTAGTGAAAAGGGATACATTTACAATTATATGTTTACATAAGTTTACTGCTGAAAAAAAATGTCCGTTTTTACTATGACACAGATATAAAGCATAAAAACAAAAAATATATGTGGAAAATTTCAATATATATTTCTTTACTTTATAAATTTTATGAGCTTTACGTGGTTTTTAAAATGGACTTAATTTGGTGCACTACCCATAGAAGAGGCCGTAGATAAATCACTTTCTTTATCCTGCCCACACTTCACTTCCACAGGAAATGAGTTCCACCTCACGCTAAAATCTGAAATATTTTCACATACAATTCTAGATAACACTCACGTTACCTTACATAATAACTAAATGTTTTGGAAAAGGGTAAGAAGGGTTCGTGATCAGTGGCCATGATCGAGATTTACATGAAAATGTACAAGGAACATCAACCGCCTTAGAAATTACCCGAGAAACATGATGCTTACACAAATTATTCTTTTGGAAACCTTCTTTCTCTCATATTTACAATCTAATGCGGTAGTAGGTATGCTCTCGTAATGATGATGGTTCATATGAATACAATGCGTATAAATTTATTCTGAGCATTTATTTGCTTACTTTGTTATCCTAGCATACAAGCATATTATGATCTGTGCTTCAAGATACCTAACTATGATTTTAATATAAAACAACAGTTTACTTCATGTTCTAACCTTACCTTATTATTTGTGCGGATAGTCATAGAGAAACTATCCTACCATTACTATATTTTTTAAAACATGTAAGGTAAAGGGCCCAGTTTCTGACACTTTAAGAGTGATTCTAAGATTATCATAGGATAACTTATAAAAAATTTAATGTGAATCAATAATGTTTTATTTTAAAAATAAGTTGGCGATTTCTTGAACAGATTATATGCGTTAAATAATTTTTTAACCAAATTAATAATAGAAATTAATATTTTAAAAATTAATGTTTAGAGACCCAGTTTCTGACACTTAAAATTTATTTGGTTGTAGTTTCTGACACTAACATCGGCCTAGTTTCTGACACTCATTTGAAAATTATTTTTTAGGTTACATAAGTACTATCAAGTTCCAATTTGTAATAATAAATAATAATTTATCATTAATTATTATTTATTATAAATAAAACATTGATTTTTTAACACTATTAATTAAAATGACGTATAAATATAAAAAAATATTCAAATAAACACAATTTAAAATTAATTTAAATTCTCCACGACTTTTACACAATAAAGTTGTTCGTGGAATTTTAAATTTCAAGGCCGTAGGTTTAACAGGTTGACCAGCTTTTACTTCTTTTATCGCTTGCTCTAACGCTTTATCATCGTAGCTTACTTTTTTTTTGAATTCCAAAAAATAAAAATAAAATAATATTAATAATAATAAAAGTATTTTATCATCAATGAAAATTATTATTCAATTAAAAACAATAGTAATAATTATTTCAAAAATTAACAAAAGTGACATTTTGTCCACACTTGATATTTTTGTATTAAAATTAATTTTTAACAATAAATGATATTTTATTTACTCTACAAAATATTCAACATTAATTAATTACTGTAATTAAAGAAAATTATAAGACAAAGAATCACTATAAATATTTTTACATTTTATGGAGATGTGTTTTGCGCGCGAACTGCAAATCTAGTTGGTCGCGCCTGCACTAAAAATCGAGTTGGCCGCGCCTTATGAGTGTCAATAACTGCAACATGCCAATAAAATTGAGCCTAGTTATTGACACTCATATTTTAATAATAAAATATTGTTTTTAATGATATTTTAATATTTTATAGCGAAGAAAAGGCTATTATTAATCATACAATATATAATTATATATGTTTTTATGCTTACATGACTGTTAAAACGCGTATTCAATATACGGACACTCTTACGTCAATAACTTAGACTACAACCGAAAAATCGCTTCGACCGTCACTCAGGGCCTTAAATATTTTTTTTTTGTATAAAGTTGTTTTGTTTATAACTATTGCTATTATAAAATCAGTACTTAATTAAATTATTTTACTTTTGAAAAAAATAATTAACTTATATAAGTAACAATTTTTCTTTAAATTGAAATTAAAGTGAAAAGTGTCAGAAACTGGGTCAGTGTCAATAACTGGGCCTTTTACCTTAGGTACATACAATGCCCTGATGCCAAACTAGATTACCAAATAAAAATAATGTTTTTTTTTTTGCATTTATAATAATAAATAATTTACTCTTTTAAAAAGATTATTATTTTTCCTAATGAGTACTTACACAATGAGTTAAAATATTTAACTTAATTTGATTTATGCTTGAGTTGCTGGCGTCATCGATGCGGAGAAATTGATATTAACGGTAAAGTGAACACGACTCTTGATTTTAAATTTTTGATAATAAATTGATAATATTGTTGGGATGACATAGTGCCTATATTTATAAAGCGCGTTATTTTCCTTTGTCAGGCGAAAAACATAAATGTTGTCCCAGAATTAATCAGCTAAGTCAGTTATGTTCTTCAGAATGCAAGGGTCTGTGCTCGTTAGAAAGCGAAATAAGCGTGTAAGAACCATGAAGGGTTCTGAAAGTTAGTAAATTAAAACGAAATTAAGCCGCTATTAGTTGTACATAAGTTAAAGGATGCCTTGTAGTCTTAAAATTATCCCTTCGACCCACTTTATGTAAGGCGCTAAAGAATCTAAAATCTTCACTAACAATTTAATTTAAACATTGGTTAATGATGCGAAAGATAAATTCCCACAAAGTAAGTCACCTAGCAAGCTGTATAAAGGAATATTTAGCCGAGATAATTTATTTCCAAGAAAAAACATTTCTTAAAGGTAAGCTGAAGGCGAATTAGAAATTACTCCGTTTATTTTATATAATAAAATACGTAATAATTAATTAAAAGTTCATAAATAAGGAGCTCTACGAAGTCAAGTAAAATTCGTGTTATGTTTGTTCATTATCTACAAATTTTGTGAGATGAAACCAAGCCTGAGTTTAAGAAATAACTGTATAATAATATTAATATTTAAAATATGTATGTTATTCTAGAAACTTGTTCAACAAATTCCTTCTCGGTAACAAGTAAGAAATTTTGTTTGTTACCTTAACATTTTATGAACACCTCTTGCCATAATGTGCCTGCCAACAATATGCTTACCTGTTGCTATGCTAATGCTAAGTGAAGTTCAAAATGCTGCGGTTAGTGCATCTATTAGTGCGCTTACACGCTATGCACATTGCACGCTATCAATTTTTATATACTAATTAAAAAAGTACACAAAACTAAAAGAACACAACTGACATTGGATGTTCTTTCTTGCCGCACCTGTGTTGCTTGATACCATTCGTGACAACACTGAAACAATAATACGCTAAATAATAAATATAAATAAATAAATAAAATGATAAATAATAGGACAATATTCAATATTTTGACTATGAAGTGTAATAAAAGTAATATTTGATAGCAAATGCTGCATTTAATATTATTATATATTAGAAAACAGTTAATATGAATTTATATTTCCCTGTGCAGTTTCTGTTTTAGTACCTCAAGTTTGCTCTTCTGTATGCAAAAGTTAGTAAATGCGAGAACGTCTCAACACTAATGGTATTCCATCAAAATTTTAATGCAATCGCAAGTCTTAAACTCAATATTAGTTTACTTATAAACTCACGCTATTGTCCCTACCGGAGTAAGCAATAGCTATGCCGTACTAGTAACTTTTACCTTTACATGCTTACTCTTCTTTTAATGGAAGAATTTTAATACGCGAATGATATTAATTTAACGTAAAGTTTTTATAATGGGTTTGCATTTGTATTTAATTCTATGTGACTGCAAACTTGCAATGAATAAAAGTTTTGCCTGTTTTGTTTTCCGTTAGTCACGTACTGCAAAAACTGTTCGTCAGCGGTTTTATTTCGCCCAAAACGAGAATACCTTCATCAATTTGAAAAAAGACAACATTGAAATTGGTTTAGAAAAAGTACCCACACCATTGACATTCCCACCCTTATCAACGGTTTTACGTACTGTGAAATTGTAAACAAGGTTTTCCTGCATTTTAGAGAGGTAAGCCATATTCTTTGTAGAATATGTTTACACAGGAATACTTTTAGTTTAAGCTACATATTTACTTGTGTGTAGACACTCTATGGTTTCAAGAGCCTTCCACGGTTGTAAGGGGATGAAATTTCCTCCTAACAAGCGCTTCTCCCGACACCTCCCCTGCACGAAGTATGAAGTAATCTTAGAACACCCGGAAGTTGAAATTCAATTTGTTATGCGCATTCCTAATAATTTATTTTTTTATTTCTTGAAAAAGGACCTCGATATGTCAGACATATGCATATAAAATTTGCTTATAAACAAATGAATACATAATAATAGAAAAACTAGCAAATTAGTAATATATAATATTTGAAACCTTCCACCAAAATATTTGTTCAATCATGCTGAACCTGTTGCAAAATAACAGAATGTAGTATTTCAGTCGAGTGTTTTGAAATATCATTCGGTAAACAAGTATTCATTTATATTTAAGGCGGTGGAGTGAAGCTTTCCGAGTTCGTTAGAATACTACCTTAAACGTCTATCATTTGTCTTGCCATTCCGCTTTAACTGTCAAATTTGATGTTCCTTAGTAAACAACACTTTAATAAATTAAAACGTTTGGTACCATGATGAGTTGTTTTGTATGAATACAAATGGTGAGCCTTATTGTATTTCGCTGTGAATTTTACTTTAAATATAACCTAAATAATAAACAGAAATTTTGCTAGAAAGGATCTACGCACATTCAGTTAATGTTGCATTAACATTGGAAGTTCATAAGTTATATAATAAGATTTGGAATTAATTTTTAGTACGAAAGATTTCCCTGTAAATGTTCGTGTACATCAACCATAATAATAAAAGCAAATAGCTCACTTTTTACATTATTATTACAAGAAATGTTAGTTTTATTTATTTGCCACGTTAATTGGACAATCGTTTTTAATTTTTCACTCGCCATACTCGTTAGCTGAATATAACCGAGACAAATTGTTTTAAACCGCGTTACTGACAGAAATCCAGTGAAATATGTAGGTGGGTAATTTAAAAAATGTTTTAGGACACATGTTACACAAAATTTCAGTTTTCTCAGCAAACACCGAGTGTGGAACTCCTCCCTTTTGGTGTAGCGTTGTGAAGCTGAATGTTTTGACTTTTGACACACAACGCTCTTTTATGGTATGTTGATAAAAAATGTGTATGTTTATTATGGCATTTTATTTTACTAATAGTTTGTTTTTTACATTAATCATTTTAATATGATATGTATTGAAATTTATCCATATCTCATCAGACAGGAGAGTAAGATTGATATGCACGAGCAATGCAGGTTTTGTGGTATTTTAATGTCTTTATTTAATTACTTATATGCTTTAATGGGTTTAATTAAAGCATGTGTTCAAATTGAAGCCATTAAATTCATCGCCCTTTTTGATTATTTCATTTATTAATTTCATTAATTATTTTTTGTTACAGCGAGATTGTGAGTCGCAAAATCCTTTAAATGAAGTAAAACATGTTCACCGATACCCTGCTATAAAAAATATATATGAAAAGTAAAGTGTAGCGTCTATATTTAATTTTATATAAATTTCTATGGAATTGTACGGTTTATGAGGTTATATTTTAATTAATAATTGACCTTATATTTGTTACCTTAAAAGTGTGTTTATCTGAAGAATGGAAAATCGACTCTTGGATTATAGATTTAAATTCTAATATATGAGGGATAAATGTAGTACAAATTAGCCTTAAAGCAGATTTCATTAGATGCTTGATAAGCTGTTGAGCATGCGACGAGGTTAGGGGCTCTTGACGAGTTAAGTGGCCATGCCTACTAAGCTGAACAGCAGAGGAATTCTAAGTAGCATTTGATACAGTTAAGGTCACTGCTGTTAGACATTTGAGTGCTAAAACGGAGAATTTATTGTTAAAAGTTTTATTTTAATAAAATAATTTTGTGTCATTTTAGGACTTCTTGTTTGTGAAGCGGTTATATATTAGGAAGCCCACCACCTATGCTAATATTTAAGCAAATTTGGTCCCTTGCAATGTCATCAATTAATAAAGTTTGTACATACAAAATCCATTTATGCTATAACCGCAGGCTCTTAAATCGATTAAACACTTGCCCTTCTCTGCATAACAGCGCTGAGATCAGCGTAAAGAATATCGCCATCGCCCTTTTAAAGATCTTCAAATACTCTTATGATTTAAAAAAAATAACATGGACTCGTATTGTATTTTTTGAAATTCCAGTCTAACAATAAAACCTAATTTCTATTTGAAAAAATAAATAAATAAGAAAGTAATCAACGTATTTCCACTGTGACAGCCAAATCGTTCTTATTTATTGTATCTTAAATGTGATTTCAACAGCCGGAAATAAATGTTTTTGATAAAAAGTAAAAATCAACAAGTAAATTCCTCGGAGACGAGAAAATTCTCGAAAACCTTCTATTGGCGAAGTTTTTGCTAGTCAGTCTCGGAATTTACACAAAAGACGTACTTGTTTAGTTCCAAAATATAACTAAGGTCATATAAAAATATTATTTTGAATAAAGAAGCAGAGGGCGGATTAGAGTAAGAACCCAGCAGTAAGTTTTTCAGCCTTCTCAAGACGCGTCTAGTCGTATGTCTCGCAGGTCTCTCGCATTATTATTTCACAAACATTTCGCGTCTAATTAAGAAAATTGATTTTATATTCAAACCGCGTTTCTTCTTGAAATTTTGTCAAAATATTTTCTTTCAATATTTAATTTAGAAGCATTTTATTGAATACATAGGTGGATATAGTGATATAATTTTGTTGATTTAGGATTTGGCTCGAGGCAAAAGCTATAAGGGATGATTGAATGATATTCCACGTAACTTGCCTTTCATAAAATAAACATAACTTCAAATTATATTTCAACCTCTATTTCAATGCCTTTTGAACTTATGAATGTAAATTAAGTATGGAAAACGTAACGAATATTCATTATATTGACATTGAGGTTTCGATGTTTCTGACTCTTTTTGCTGATGTTGGATATTATATAAATTATTCATGATTACTAATTTCGAATTTTTGAGGTTTTATTTTAATAATAGTAATAATAATCCTCCAGAGTGGAAACTCTGAATGGAACAATTAATAACAAATTTCAAACATATTTACCAAAAAATTAAATACTTCGAATATTTATAAATAACAACTATAATACTTAACTTTTTATGTTACAAAAAAGTCGACATCTAAAAGGATCTAAAAATACAATTTTTCGTAACTTCACTATAAATAAACAAAAAGACTCGATTTTTGTAAGTAAAAGTTTAAGAATAACTGTTTTTTTTTAGATTTAAGTCCGTTACATGTGTTAAAACCGTTAATTTGTATATTAAATATTTATAAAATATAATGACAAAACGTAATGAACTGAAATATAATATACGAGTATGTACCTATATAATTTTGCACAAAGAATACAATCTTACCTCGTGAGTATCTTACCATGTTTTCAGTAACAATATAAACATTAAACAATCGCTAATGGAAAATGCTTAAGTGCCGATAAAAGGTTCCACGTATCTTATTAAGCTATTTTGAGAATTTCGTCTTACTTATCTAACGATGTGAGTTTTACGTTCATTCTTATATCTATTTTTCTTTTAATTTAACACATTTATTCTTATTAACAATACGTTATCTAAAAAAGATTTTTAATAGCTTAACTACTTATTGTAGAAGACAAGTTTGATGAAATCTGTATGAAAGTCAATATTCTAAGAACGAAGTGCGTAACTTTTTTGCATGTTTTATAGAGCGTCAAAAAACTTCCTCGTTAACTTAATTATTTACAAGAAAATAATGTAATAATAGAAAATCCCTAATGGTTATACTAACATGTGTTTCATTATCTGATGCTATTTCCTCACTCACTACGATGAGCATTTACGAGCTCTAATACAAGTCGCGGAGATGTCTCTATTAGTCCTTGCAAATTCAACCTACAATGCTATATATGTTATTTATAATAACATATATATTTATAAATTGACTAGCTTTTACCCGCGACTTCGCTCGCATTTAAGTCATTAAATATATATCAGTAAGATCTAAAATAATAAAGTGGCAACAAACCACAAAAATGACACCTAACCTCAAAAATTTAAATAGTTTTATACTGCATAGATAAAAATGACACACGAAAATAAAAATAAATATAGAAAAATTCTAAACAGCTGAAACTATAGTCAATTGGAAACTATAGTAAAAAAAATAAATATATTTTTTTAATAAAAAGTATCCTATGTTACTTCTAGTACCTCCAAAAATATGTGTACAAAGTTTCATGATGATCGGTTAAGTAGTTGTTGGGTGAAAACGTAACAAACAAACTCAGATTCACATTTATAATATTAGTAGAGATTAAGTAAAATTGTATACTTTATTTATTTAAAATTATAATTTTGGGAAGAACAAATTTGGTTGGTAAGTGCTAAAGAAAGCAGGTTACATCCACACATGTTAGTGTACGAGCTCTGTCCAAGTATTTGATTGAATAAATTATCATTACAAATAGACATTATATTTACTTGAAAGGTCATGTTTTTAAATACAGATAGGCTTTTCCTTCAAACTACGTCCCATGTTTAGGCTCAATATCGAGTTCTGATAAGATTAACTATCCAGAACATTCGCTTAATCTCATAATCTTGTTTCCTTTGTCCCTTAGATATTGACCTGATTGACCGCCCCATGTTCAACGTCACTAGATATTGTTTTCTATGTGTGTCTTGCTTACCCATATGTGAAGTTAATTAAAGATAATTATAGTATAAATAAAGGCGTGTTGAAGTGCAAAGCAAAGCTTATGTTACGTTGAAAATGAATGTTTACTACTTCGTGTAATTAAGAATTAATTTCTCTTTATGAAATTAATATGAAACTTAGGTTAGTATTTTTAGGATATTATAAGGATCGATTGTAGTCAGGTGAGTTATAGACTCATGTGCTTTAATTTCGCTTTTCAGCTGGTATTAATTAAAATTTATGTATTGATACCAACTGAAAATATAGTAGCTATCAGAAGCCCAGTCTGAGATGCTAAAGTGGTAGTGTCCTAGGCGCGTTTTGGGATTAGTTTGAAAATATGAGTGTGCTCTGCCATCACGGGCATATATTATAAGTCTTATTATGTCAATGATGTAGACATGTTCATTGTTATACCCGTTGTTTGCGTTTAATACAACATAATTTTATGTCGTAGATTTTTTATTGAAAATCTTAGGTACCCTTGTTTAACAAATTTACGAGTTTTAGTTTTATTTGCTTTATTGAATTTGATTTCAACTATAACTATGAGTATATCGTATATTTATGTCCAGCAACGATGAAACTTAAAATATATTAGTGTAAATATAAAGAGGCTGCCTCAGAAAAGATAACGTTAAATAAAGATTAGGCTACATTAAAAATTTAAAATATTATAAGTCAATTCAACATTCAGAAGAATATTTTTAAACAATAATTCTATAATTGAATTAAATTGCTTTTTACATAATTAAGGAAAGCATCGTAGTAGTCAACGTGATAATATAATGTTATATTTTGTTTAAAGACTTTCCTTATGCTATTAAAAATGTATTGTTTTTAAAATCACTACCGCACACATTGTCTCCTCATATTCCAGTTTTTGGATCGTAAATTGTAGGACGCAGGAAACGCAGTGCCCGGAAAAGCATTATATTTTAATACCGGTGCACCGTACTGCTGTAAAAATAAAACAATGATATTTCCAGAAAGAGGCACTATAAAGCAATTGAAAACCTATGGATTTTCTCTGAATTTATTTGGCAGGTTTTAATATCATTAAACAATTGAAACAATAAAACAAAATTGAAAATACAACCGATCCTTGAATGAGTGATCACTTAACATAAAAACAATACGAAATACGCCTCGAATATTCAACAAAAAAGGGTGAGATTTACTCGAAAATAAACTTGTCGAGCGACCTCATCCTTCCAACCGATTTCCGCTGTGCAAAGTTCAATTCCACATTATTTAAAAGATACGTGTGAAGGCACTATCGATTATCCATTTGGCCCGCTTTGTTCTCGGCTATATGGATTAAGGGGAAGTCACAAGCATTACTGGGTCGAAGGAATTCACCCGCGGGAATTCACCCTTTGAGATCTCGATGTATTATTAAAAAACAGGTGTTATAAAAGTTGGTGTTCATAAAGTAAAAGCAAAATGTTCATTTCTACAGATCATTATTTTAAGTTAATATACGTATATTTTTTTACACACAAGGCTTTAACCCAAACTGTGATATCTTGTGCTATAGAATGAGGACACAGACATATATTACCTACTAATTCAAATATAAACTTTGATCAATAATATTATATTTATGAATAAATGTTTGTTTCAACCGGGAATCGAACCTAGACTTCTGCGTAACACCATTGACCATTATTTATTTCATGTACTATATTAAATAGTACCAAATTCATAAATACAATTTTCATTTTACGACATCGAAATATCCATAAACCAATTGATTGGTACGTCGTGAATAACAGTAGTAAATTGATTTATTTTCCTATATATTAAATTCAAAATTGAGGTAAGCAGCAGGCATTATAAAATAAACTTTATTGTGAAGCATTCATTTAAATTGAAACTACATATATGTAACTATTACCGGGAGATAAAGATTCAAATAAAGAGATTCGCCTTCGCACTTATTTTTGCATTCTTAAACAGAGGAGAGCTGAAATTGAAGTCTAAATGGAGATCTAGTGCATTTTTCATGAGCTTCTAGACTCAGGGAGTCTCAAGTGAAAATCTTAAATGTTAGGTAGCCACTATTTAAATTAATGTTTCATATGGCCAAAAATAAAACTTCTTTTTTTTTATTATTCTGAAGACTCTTCTTTAGTATCAAAGCCTATTTAAAAGAACTGCTTTGTATTTTTATCTGTAATAGTTTAACTCAATGCAGTGAAAACATTCATTATGCATATTTTCCCTTGCGAAGACATGACAGGTCGTATTGTCCTATTATTACACATTAATATCCATATTAAACTAAAGTATGCTATTACTACTAAATCAATGTGACATATATCTACTTAAATATGTTACGTTCATGTCGATGCAAGATAATATTAACTGCTTCTTCAGGCACGTTGATTACGACATTAATATTATGCATAACATCAATTTTGAAGCTCTAGATAGATTGCCAACGGGCCACAGACCAATGGCCAATAATCTAGATATGAAGCAATTAGCTGATCGGAGCCGTGAACTCTAATTAACTTCGTTACCTCTGCACGCTCGGCTCGTATACCTATATATGAATAAAACAGTTAATAATCCCTTCATAATCTCGCTAAATTACAACGATAAACACTTTTAACTGTATTTAATTTTATTGCTCGTGGATTCGATCCTAATCGCTACTAATTGTAGCGAACTGCTGACTCTTACCTACTGATTGCATTATTAAAATATTAATTGGGAATCCACTTCAAACAACGACATTCTGATTATAGCGTTGAGGGAATTCCAAATGGAACAAGAATTGCTTCGAAAATCTGCTGCAGAATAAATTTCCAATTTAATTTGCTTAATCAGATTAAAGATCACAGCAGCTGTCCAGCGTCGAACATCCGAAGTCAGAATTCCTCCCGAAACTTTATTAGAAGTGACGGTGAAGTATAAACTTAGCCGTTGAATACGTAACCACTCTCGTTGCCGCAGGTAGAGATAAAAATAAATAATAAATGAGAAAAAATGACAAAACTTTCCTAAAAAGTAAAGGTAAACTACTTTCATAATATGTGAAGCGGTAAAAGTATTCATGTACATGCTACGATATATTTTTGAGAGTATATTCTCGAATTATTCCTCCCTTGGCTATCTACAAACCCTTCTATCGGTGGAACGAATGTAGTCTAAATTATTCAGTTGTCAATATTAAGTAATTGTAAGCCAACAGTACTGTTGTAACTAACTAATTCAACAAACATCCTTTGCAAAACCAACAAGTCATTGAGCAGTCAAGTCCAGACTAAGTGGGAACAATATTGTTGAATAACACGGCAAAATCGAACCCTAAAAATACATTATCATTGGCTATACTAGAGATATTTATAAGTGTTCGTGTCACTTAATTTTTCATTATCGACCGAGGGTGGACACGATCCACTGAAACCCGGGGAGGGGCTCCTATATAATAAGGCAGACTTATATCTGTTTAGATAGGCTGCGCAAAGTAGCAGCTGCTACAGGCGCTAATATTTGTCCGCGTTGAAACATGGCCAATATCAGTAAAAGTTTTGCCTTATTGATGCCATTATTTATTTAAAACCGTCTACGTTTCTTTATCATTTTGAAAGGTTTAGATCAGTATTGTTTATTATTATCATTTACCAGTTGTCCCTACTTTTTACTTACTATATTGTGATGCCAAAACTTTGTGACTAAGATATAAAAGTTCTCAGATTCTAGTAGTTTTTCCAAACCTCCAAAAAGGATATTACAAAAATAAGTTTGGGCCGATTGTAATAAATAAATTATTAAGTAGTACCGTTTTAGGGTGTATTTTCTATTTGAAGTGAATGAAACTACGGTATTATTCATGGCATTTAAGAAAACGAACAATTTCTTTGTGAACTTTGTTATTTGAATTGAAGTTAATTTTGGATTAGTTATTTGTTCTAAATATATTTGCCTTATTCTATTATACGTTGTATTTTATATTTAAACAAATAAAATACTTTTATTTTTGTATGGGGTTCTGCACGTCACTGTTAGATTCGCGTTGATTCGCTTTATATTCACGAAATAGTCGCGTATTCAATGTTTTAACCTGTACTAGGGGCATTGTTTTTTGTTATGATTTTAATAATAATAAATATATACATATACAATGAAACCTTTTTTAAAATAAAAACATATTTAATTTATTTTAAAAAAACGTTTGATTCGACTCGGAATTGAATTTAGTACCTCTACATAACTGAGGCCATCAATAAAATATTTGATTATTATCTTCTTATTGCATTTTAAAAAAATATATCCGCAAACATACCTATTTGATTCAATATTTAAGTTATGTCAATACTATGATTAATGTAATTGAAATACAACAAAAGATTTTCGAATAAAGCAACAAAGGAATATATATTTTAAATTACGTTTAATCATAAAATGCGAACGAAAGTTCATTTATCTTTTTTATAATGTAAATATGTATTTTTATAAATGAAACAATATTTTGTCTTTGATGTGTGTGATTTTAAAAAGGTCATTGGAGCTTAGTCTTTAGCAACAAATAGGTTGCCGTGCACCACAACTGACGTCAGAGATTCGTGTCACACCGCGTTCAGATATTAAACACGCTTTTATAAAATTCTATTACTTTAGTCGCATAATAGTTATTACTCTGAAGTTATATATTATTAATTACATAATTTAGAGCAGCTAATAATATAATCAAGTTTTTAAAATAATAATCCCTTTACTATTAACCCAATACCATAGTTACTGTTAGAGAGAATGCATACGGGTTAACATCAGAGGTGAAGAATTTGTTTCTTAATATATATTTTTATAAATTCAAATGATGTAACACAAAAAACAATGTGTATAGTACAATGGGAGCTTGCTCTCACTAATATGGTAAGGTTGACGTCTTTTAAATAAAATACATTTATGCAAAATTTAATACAGAAACCTTTAAAAGCAATATATATTATTCATAAATGTCAAGCAAGTAATGTATGATTAGTAAATATGTTTAATTTTTTTTTCATAAAACTGGCAATATGCACAATCTTAATAATAGTAACGTTTAACAGAATCGTGAACGGCTTTTATAAATCATATATCAATTCGGTCAAAGTTAAATAACGATCACAGATAAACTTGTCAAACAAAAATAAACTTGCTACTAAGTCAGACTAAGTAAAAATATTGATTGAAAAACCACTAAATATCTTAACATAATAATAGCTAAGTTAAATAATTCCCTTTACCTTAATTAACGTTAAATTATAAAACATAATCCTCTGTCTGAAAATGCTCAACTCCTACATCTGCGGCGATGGTTCACTATGCCTTGTTTCATTAGTGGATGAAGATTATATTTGCATCAAACAAACCGTATTTCTAGTTGCTTTGATCAAGATAATAGTGTTTAATAATTAAAATTATTTATCTATATTATTTGCATTCAATAATTACGGTTTGGTATTATTAATATTGGTATAATTTAATACGATTTATTGCAGCACAGCGCTCACGCGACCATGTGTTCTTGAATAATCTGAGACTAAACTAAATATTAATATAGTATACTATAAAGAACTTTGTGTTATCATTATCTCTGCTTAATCAAAACACAGAGCTAATGTAATGTAATGAAAATCGTTTATTAGCATAGGCTTTGCTCATCGTTATCAATGGTTTCGGAACGAGAAGAAGACCACAGAGCCAATCGTAACATAAAATAATTAACAAAAAAAAAACTGAATTTTCATTCAGAAAAAAAGTAAATAACAATACATAAGTCACATTATTCTCAATAATACATATGTATTTATTTACGTAATGTTCGATGAAAAGCTCAAATAAATCTGAAATAGTGTCGTTCCTGTATTCAACAAAGATGCAATATATATTCATATATGCAATGGTAAAATATTTTATATGTGACAATGGGGAAAGTGAAAGAAAAATATCTGTCCCTGTGGTGGTTGAGATAGTATTGAAGTGAAGGCAACAGGATGCGGTTCGCGATAATATCGTCATGAAAAATATAAGGACAAGTTGTTCAAGCGAAAATGATATTTCAAACGTGTGGAGTTTACATCTAAAATATTTTTATATTTTCCTTTGTATTCATTCTTATCGCTTGTAGCTTCCGTTAAATAATCAAATATCGCTTAAAGCCGCAGCTGTTACATTTAAAAAGTTAAAATAACTTTCAAAATATCTTATCTATGGAAATATATATCATTTATTTAATAAGATAATTTTCTTATAAAAAAATAACAATTTTTCGACCAAATGTTCAGTATAGCATTTTCCATAATTACAGTCATGTAAATTGATATTAATACGAATATAATAAGTATTATAGTATAATTTGGTAAAGAACTTGATTAAGTGAGCAGGGTCTATACCCTATAGTTGTGCACGAAAACGCCAAGAAAAGTGAAAGCTCATTACCAAGCTCGATCACACAAAGGTCAAATGGAACAACTTTGCCGCACTAGTTAAGGCAAACGTTTTTTCTTTACATTTGGACATGTTTAAGGGCTGGTAACTTAATTTTCACTCAGGTCACGTGGTAAACTAAGGTAATCTTATAGATAGCACTGTAGTGGTGCTGTGTTTTTTTAATTTAATTTTTTCTTTTAAAAATTGGCTAAAGAGATAAATATTTGTTACAAACGGAAATCCAGGTTAACCTAACAGACTAACGCGCCAAGAACCACTACGTCACAAAGGCCGTTATTAAAACAAAAGATACTTTAATAAAAATGACATTTCTGTAATTTGTAACAATAAAAAAACTCCCATGTCTCAGCGACCAATAAGCTGTCACTGTTAGCTAGAAGTTATTTGCTGGGTTTTAATCCTACGGCCCGCTTTTATGACACGTCAGGATTAACTCACGCTGTGGTATATGAAGTTATATCTCTATACCACATAATATATTTTAGTTGACATTTGCTGAACTCGACAAATAAATAAGTAAAAGTTTATAAATAAAGCAAATACGACAACAAAACGTCAGCATATCTGTCGGTCAAACCAGACAGTACCTAAGCAAAGTTTATTTATTTACGTCAGGATTCCTCGACACGTTTGGCTAACATTAATTGTGGGCCCGACTGGCAAGTTTTCTTAAGTAATTCCCATTGAGTTGGACAGCGAGCTTGATTTATTTCCCACACCAGACGGAACTTCTACTGATAATCATTCTGAACAAGTAACAAAATAGCACGCGCGCTGAAAATGGTTCACGAGAAAACCGCCGTTATCAAGCCTTAGAGAATAAAGTTAAGCAATAATATAAGTGGTTCCCAACAAACAAGTCTCTAGACAACAAACTTTTTGTTCAACTGACGTTTTAGTTAGTTAATCTAATTACAATTATCTATGAGCGCAAGTTTCATTAATTAACTTACAAATAATTTATTAATCAAAGACAGTTTTAAATAAAAGTAATTACCTATGTATTAATGAGTCATTAAATTCAACACGAAACTACTAAACTCCAACAGCGAAATGAATTTTCAATAAAAAAATAATATTCCAAGTCACTATAACGAATCGCACAGACAAGCATACCAATACTATATACATTCAGTACTAACTCGCCTCTATGGACAGCGCATAATGATAAAACAATATAAAAAATCGAAGTATGCAGTTGATATCAATTAGTATAATTTTCATTGACATATAAAAACGTGCTCACATGAGAAACTCTAAACACACCTAATTTATTTTTAAGCAAAAACTGGCGGACAGTGTAGACTGTAGAGCATTGCTTCACGCAAAGTTGCGTGACGGCGTTTTTTAATTAGACTTTTGTCACATCACTCCGACCTTCCTAATAGAGTTCTGTCTTCCTGTCGGCGGTAGTGTCTGTCGGATACGACGATCTAAATCGCGAGGATAAATGTAAACAACTACAATTTCATTCAATTAAGCGCTATCTTTCTTTGTCAATTTATTTTTAAAAGTAATCCTCTTAAGAAAAGTGAGATAAATAAATGACTGTTTTTATTTGCTTTTCATTCAATAATAATAAAAATAAATTTTACTCCTTCTTTTTCGTTTTGAAAAGGTACAAACAGCTTTTTTCAAATTTCTTTACATTATAAAGATCTATGATTACACTTTAATTTTTCACGTGGATTATTAGTGAAAATCGAATAAAAATAATTTAGTAGTTTTTAAGATAAACGAGTACAGATATACAATATAAACACGTCGAGGAAGTTTGTTGAATACTATTGTAATAGTGGTGGTAGTAATATATAACAATTTTAGTATAATGATACGATTAATATGTTTTCACACTATGAGTGTATATATTCATTCCCCTATTCCAAAGGGCGTGCGTGTATTGTGATCGTTTATTTAGATTAGTCAGCTTATTATAACGACATTTAGTCATTCAAAGGACTTACCATTTAAACATATAAATCTATATATTTTATGTTCAAAATCAATACTGTACTTTCAAACAATACTATTAAATTATTGTGAATGCAAACAAAAGAGAACGGGTGCATTAGTAAGAATTGGGGTAACATAATATACGGTGACACTTTACGCTAAAGAACAATTAACATAATTCTGTTTTTACTTTACGCTCCATTTTCTTCGTCTTAAATAAATAAAAACATACACCTAGTAGCAAAATGAACAATATTACGAACAAAATTGCACTAAAACGAGCTTCGAAAACTGGAGCTCTAGCACAACTCATTAAAAATATGATATTAATGTGGAAAGAATAATGTGATCCATTTGCTATTTTAAAAATAAATATAACATAAACAAACGGTGGCCCATTAATTTTTTATACTTATCGATGCTGTTAATCCCATAAAAACCCTCGTAACGACCGGCACTAGAGTTTCAACTGAACTTCACTGTTTTAAAATAGGAGTAATAAAAAAGAAATATTAGTATGTTAAGAGCGACCTTAGACTAATGTATTGCCACGGTTAAAAAAATCCTTTCTAAACGACTTCTCCCACGAGATGTAAAATATTGTATTCCATTTCCATTCCTATAAATGTAAATTTACTTTATTCACAGTGGTTTCTTTGCATCGAGTACTACCTCTCCTAGGTAGATACATTCGATTATAATACATTTTAAATAGACATTGCTGATAGAAATATACTTGAAATAAATGTGCAGCGCTAAGGTTGATAGCGTTCGGTTGATAATATGAACTACTAAAATACGGCATTATTCTTACAGTTTTTCTAGGGTTTATTTCATGACGTAAAAGTCTGATATAGTGGTACTAACAATGACTAGTAGTTTGAAATAGGTACAGGAAGGACACGTTCTTAAGGTTAACTAAACATTTTATGAAAGAAATTGAGTATGACGAAGCAAAAGCTATTCAAAGTCGTAAGTTTTACCTTGAACTATTTCATATTTACAGGTTAAATACACTTGTGAATAATACAATAGAATATTAAGCTTTGACACATTGTTATAAGGCATGAAATTGTTTTTCTGTGTATACTGAAATGTGTTGTCGTTAGAAGGAATAACGCAAGGCTACGTTGTTGCACGGAGGTTTGACATGGGTTTTTCACGTGAATAGAATCGATTGTTTGTTGTGTTTCTACCGCACCCTATATCGAACTAAGTGGAGGTTTAATTTAATTTAAAAATTCTATTTTCTTCTTCAGATAAAAGCTGTTTACGGATACTGATAAATTTATTTAATTACTTTGTCTGTTTATTCGATTTTATTGAAGTAAAAAGTGATTTTGTAGTCCCATCACTTTTCCTTTAAAAGCCGGACAAGTAATTGAATGCTCCTCTGAGTTTTTATACTACAATGTACTCTGTTAAAGCATAAAGACGTCTAAGAACTTGGAATAGGAGGAATTGTTAAGTAAAGAAGAAGAAGGTACGTTTTTTATGATTTTGAAGATTCACAAAAAGAACTATTATAATACAATATAATCGTTATAGCGAAATTCAGGTAAGTGCATCTTCTGCAATGTTAAGGATTGATTGATCTTTAAAATAATATTATTGATCTTATTTAATCGATCTTTTATCTCTAAAATCAAACAAAGCTAGATTTTAACGGCCGCTAATTCAACTGTTTTCTTAATAATAACCGGGGCCTTTGTTGTCATTTATTGTTACTATCTCAATTCTCGATTCAAAAAGTAATTTACGTCGTATATATTGATCGATACGTCTCTCATCTATATAACTCTGAATTAAGATCCATCTTTTTCGACATCTTTGCTACTTACATGTTTATTGAAATAAGTAGGTAAGTAATATTTAATATAGTTGAATTGTGAAATCATGGACTAATAACTATAAATAACAATCTAGTAAGTTCACATGGAAAGTTTAAAAATGAATTCCGCTTAACTATGGTTATGTTTGGAGTTTCCCGTGATAAAATCTAGGAAGACTGTCGCAATGCTTAAGTCGTATGTCATTGTCTTAGAAAAATAGGACAACGACGCCGACGACGTCATGCAAAATTCCGAGGACAAAAATAGCCAGAAGAGGGATGTAAACAAGTTTTATAATGAGGATAAAAGGAATTTTTGAAATTAAATAATATAACATCAAAGTTATTAAAGAAGATATTTTGTGTCATTATTATGATCATATTTTATTTTCTGTTTTTAAATTAATATTAGCTGTATTTATAATTATATTATAGAGTAATTCAGTATTTACTCGCGATAAAGCTTTCTTGTAATTACAGATTCCGTAATATTTATCGTACACTTTTGAATGTTTTTGCTTTGTTTTTATACATTTGTTTGAACAAGTCTTTTATAGATATTTTATAGATTTTATATTTAGAAGCGGCTATTTTGAAATACTATATAAACATGGTGGGCGAACTAATGATTGTTATTAGTCCAGTATGTTACTGTGTAGTAAATTATCTAAGGGTATGACAATAGGAGCTTTGACAGGTTTTACTCCTATTACATTAGGTCGGCATAGAAGAGATGACTATCTGTAGACATGTAGTATGCTTTAGGCATTGGCTCTGTCACACTTATAAAAATTAATGCTTCAAGTGTATTTTCCATAGTCAATTATTCGCTAATAATATTATGAGAAAGTGTATTAAAGATTTACTGATAATTATAAGTAAAACTATCATTAAGTAACAAATGAACACTTAAGTCGCATTATATGCCATGACAATATAAGTTATGGCTATAATAATAAATTGAATAGGGCGGTGATGCTTCCTCTGTACAACCATAATGCCATAAAAGCTAACTGAACCCCACTGACGCTGAAACTAAGCACACTCAATAAACAGAAGGCAAGGCCATCAACATTCACAATCAACGCGATGTATGTCAAGGCAATGTTGATAATTTACTATATTATATCCAAGAATTATAAATTAGTAATGATTTTTTTATATTAGTCATATGACCTCACTCTGCCTGATGTTGAGCTAGAGTGCGACCCAGTTGGTGCTACAGAAATATATCGGCAGGCAACAGTCGCCTCCATTATGTCGGTTAAGGAGAGGAATATTCGCTTTACAGATTGATTGGGTCCACTCCTCCCTTTATGTCCGGTTACACCTGAAAGTGGGGGTGCTACTCTAGGATACTAACTTTAAATGCGTTTATTTTGTTTTTTTTTTTAAATGGACGATTCGAAAGCTTTACTGATGGCTGCTAAACTTTCGATGTATCGAAATAAATTGGTCAAATAAATGTAACAGTAGGCAGCATAAAATTAGTTATTTCGTCATTGTTATGATTTACTATACCTTTTTTCGCCACCCTATCTGAAAAATTAAACGAATGATGTTATACAAAAAATCTCAATATAATTATAATTAAAATATGTAATGATAATGTTTAATATATAGGTACATTGACATTACATCAAGAGTAGACCACAGTTTAATTTAAAATTAATTATGAAAAGTGCATGTGGTCACTCGGTACTCTATTTTGTGTATTTACTAATTTATTTAGTGAATGTATTTCTTTTAAAAATAGTTTGCTGGAATATTCGTATTCATTCTTCAAAGTTTTAACATTTTGGCGGAATTAAAGTGGTACATAAAAATATTACTACTGAAAGTTGTTCATATGACCTAATAAGCAACAAAGACACCTAAAGTAGCAGCGCGTGCCGTCCGTGGTATTTCATTTGACCTGCCTTCTCTAGTATTTGTAACTTATTCGCGTTTACAAACGTTTTCTACAGTTATCGAACATTTGGATGAAATATAAAAATAGATACTCAATATTTTAGTGTGTAATTAGGAATCATAAAAAGTGATCGCTTTTTAATTTATTGATGGTTTGTGACATTAAAACATTATTATTGATGTATATTTGGTTTAATGATATTACGCGCGTTACTTTAAATGCGACATTACTTTATTTATAGACTGTAAACCAAACATAAACTAGTTTTCCTGAATGATACATCGTGTCTAAAGTTGCATGGAATAACAGTTCTTATTTCAAATAAAAATACATCTATTATTCGGTAGCAGCAGCTGTTTTCATAAAATGAATTTATTCTCGTTTGTTTTAAGAGAGCTCTCACTGTAATGAATTGACACTACTTCTAATTTCACCATAACTTCCATTTTAAAATTTAAATATTTTCGTTAAAATTTTAATTTTTGATAGCTTGACAGTTTTTTTTGGTATTTTATCATTTCTCTTTGTGATGATGTTACGTAATACTGTTACATAAATGGTTAAAGCTGTTGGTCAATAGATTCAACCTGTTGATAGAAGTGTTATGCGATACTCGGAGCTTAAACACTGATACGTTTATCACCTGCTAAAGTTCGTATATTGGACGTTCTTAGTAATTATGAATTTGAGTAAAGCTTTGTGCCCATAACTTACTATCTTTGTTACAAAGAAATTACCTTATTACATTAACATGAGTAATAATAATGTTCAGAGGAATTGATTGTAAGTTTAAAAAAGATATTATACGTATTATTTATATTTGATTAACTACGAAGACAAACACTAGATTATAATGTAGTAAATTAAATTACAAACATAATTAGTTCGCGTAGATATAGTAGCCGTATGCTAAAAGCTTTTAATTGTAAAAACACTAACAGGAAGTTAACAAAAACATGCTTCAGTTTCCGGAAAAGTGTTAATGGTCGCATTTAAACCACATTTTAAATTTTTAAAGAATATCTATTTTTCTTTTTTTTTACTCTATATTGTTTTCTTATTGGCAATATATTTTTGGAAGGTGCCCTTTCTCTACCTGAATGCGATTTATCGCCTTTTTTCTATTGGTAGGATAGTTTTCTTGCCACAAAGTTACTCAGTTTTATTGGTAGTTAGAACCAACATTAAATAACAAAATTTTACCCTTTCCTTAAAGGTTGGCAGGTTGGGCGTGTTTGGATTTAATTCGCTTTACATTATAGCGAGGTTCTTGGGAGGTTATAATACTAAATTATTCTATAATAATTAAATTGTTTCGTTTGATTTGAGGTAACTTATAAGTTAAATATTTTTATTCACTTTGGCAATTAATACATATTCTATTATCAAAAGCTGACATAATTTAATGTGTAAAATCACTAAAGTAAAAACACAAGAAAAAAACCAAAAACGTTTATATTCATACAAAAAATCATTGCAATCTTCATATATTTTATTATATATCATATATACTCGAATAAGTTTGAAATGGCGGCGTATGATTGGATTTTATAGAGCTAACTTTATCACCTGAACTAAAATTTCACTTGCAAATTTAGTTAAACTCTCCGAACGGACAGACAAACCACAAGACGACCGCTCGTTAGTCATGATATTACCCCAGTTAGAAGTTGGACACGCAACCCGACCTCTGCTAATTCATCATGCCCCGAACTAGGCGTGTCGCACATACTGTTATGACAACAGCTATCTATAGGAACACCATTAAAAACTTGTGTGTGCGATTGTACCACAATTTCATATATTATGATAAAGCGTCGCTATGAATACTCATGCATGAGCATCAGGTGGCACTCTTTGTTATAAAAACTATTAGTTTACGTGTCACTTAGGCAAATTACACTATGTGCCTACAGTTTGTGTTATCAATTTCGTTGGTTGCTTTAGCCGTTAAAGTTGTTAAATATGCACTCCGAAAGATTATTTCTATTATAATGAAAATGAAGCCCATTTATTGCATCATATAGGCAACAATGTTCACCTTCCTCGTACTAAATTAATTACTTTAGTTCTTGTGTTTTAATAAAGTTTAATTTCTGTTGTTTGTTGCCAGAATGTTCTAAACATTAGTGTATAGTGATAAAAACAAAAACTTTAAACGAGATGGACGTTAATTAATTTAATTATTATATCTAAATTTCATAATAAACCAATATAAATTGTTTTGTTTAAATAATAATTGTAATTCTCCTATCGTTATTATACGTACCTATATAAAATTATTGCTCAAATAACAAGACAAAAAAGTGGTTAAGAAAAATGTGAGAATTTTGTTTATTTACTGACCTAGACATCGGTCAACTGTACGCATGTGAATTATAGCACCATTTCCTCCTGAATGGGTTCAGCCTGGGGCGATATACGAATGTGCCTTGTAAGTTTCTCTCTCTAGACAAATGTTTTGCGGGTGGGTAGGCTATAAAAATATAGTGAAGAACAAATAGCAAAAGTAAAAAAAAAACATTTTTACGTTTTAAATACGTATCTGAAACAGTTTTTAATTAACAAACTTTTAATACAACTCAGCGGACTGCCGACGAGTCCTCGAAAACAGTTTAGAAAAATGTTGTAACCGTGCAGAACAAAAACCGCAAAGTTGAATTTCTGTTAATTAAAACTTTTCCATAATCTTTACTATCTAAATTTCAATTTTTAAAATGTTCGTCGAGAAATTATAATTTTATAATTTCCGTTGCTTGTCGTGAAAATTATTAAAAATAACAATCGGCTGTCAGAAAGTAAACAAGATTAATCGCCACCAAAATAAGCCGAAAAAAAGCACCAAAACGCTTGTGGCTTGAAAGCGGTTCTTCCGCATCAGAGGGCAGTAAACATGGTAATTGTGATTTAGCTGGGACGCCCCTTGCCCCCTTTCAAGCGCTCTCTCGTTGCCCCCTTGCCCCCCGGTTGCTGCGGTACTGCGGGAACCATGTGCCGTGTAAAAAATTACCTTCCCCGATAGTTTGTTTTCAATACATTAACATTAACTATTCCATTTCAATACAGAAAATAATAGAACATTTTACTTCTATAACCTATTCATAATATTTCTAAGGAATATATTTTTAAAATAGTAACGAAATTGAACAGGGCATAAATCTTGTGTATATTTTGAAAAGAAAAATATTTGTACTTTTTACTACTTCTACGTGCATCATTTTTAGATATTCATTTTACATGCATTGTTTATATTTTACGTTTTAATATTTGATAGATATAAATTAAGATAATAATAAATCAGTGAATTTGAATGTTTTTGTGAGTTGAGAACTTAATTATGCAATTTTTTTTTAAATTTACACAGAATCTAATATCCCACACAAATATTTGTAAATTATATTATTAATTGTTTTTAAGATGATAAGCAATTTTAAAACCTATCTTTAGGCGTGATTGGCGACCCATGTTGTTATTTAAGTGTTAAAACTGTATAATCTGTGATGTGTGGCAGAGTTAATATTGTTTTAGTACCTACAAGTTATCAAGAGAACTCCGCAATTCTCAAAAAGAAAGTGCTAAATAAAAAGTGATATCTTTCCAATTTAATATAATACTCACGTTTTGTTCGTATTGCCTTAATCTAAGAGTAGGTGGGCAATTATCCTGATTCTCTGCGAAACTATCCTCTGGGGTGGTTTCCTTCCGTACTGGATACTGCGGTAAATTCTTATCGCAGACAATGCCACGCTAACTTTTAAAACGGCTGCTAAAATTTGTGTCATTAAAGATATAATAGATAAGGTTTTTTTTCATTAGATATAGGCATTTTCAAATCTTACTATACAATTTTAAAATATTTTTTAACATTATTTATTCTAGTGTCGTGTAAAATCAATACACTGCATCTAGAAAACACGTCATATTGAGGTAAATTGAGTTAAATGTAATATTTTAGTTATAGGTTTCTGGAATACAGTGTATTTTTTCGGTAATATTTCAGTAAATACTTCAAATAATTAAAAAAAAATCAAGTAGGTACCCTCATAAGCTCAGTTTAAGTGTATTGGTTTAATATAGTGAAATAATAAAATTACAAATTTTAAGAGTTTTATAGAACTTTGCACTTAATTGAAGTTTTAAATGTAGTGTAAAATGAGCTAGGTAAGCTGGAATTTACGACTTCAAAATTAACTCGGAAGATATAAAATTACTTCTGTTACTTTGTTATAGGAATTTGTTTTTATGTATATTAATTTCATATGGTATTTATTGTTCGTTAGATATTTAGTTAAGGAACGAACGAATGGTATTCCCCAAAAACTCACGGACGGTACCAATATTACTTTGCTGCTATAAGTGCTCGTATGCATCGCTTGAACTTTTCGGTAAAATTCCGTTTTTGGATTAACAATTTTAAAAATTAATTTCTGCAACAATGTTTTCAATTTGATCAGCTATAAAATTTAAAATATAATTTTCAACTTTGTAAAAATAAAATTGAAAAATCTATAGCGTGTACGTATATTATAGCTCTATCTACTTACATAGCTTGAATTTACGAGCTGAAATTTAGCTGAGAAACCGTATCGAGCCGTAAAACTTTACTTTGTAACACCCACAAACAATAAATGTGGTGCGGGGGATTTACTAATATTAGGTTTCATATTGCTTACACAAATTGGTTTAAAAAAAACCGATCCGTTAATATACCAATAAATTCTGTACACAAAGATCATGTATTAATCAATTGTTTATGACTGCATCTATGATGTAGGTAGGTACATAATGTATGAAATGTAATCTGTTTAAATTTGTGATCTTTTTGAATAAATAGAAGAATCAATCATAACTAATTGATATGAGATCTTCCCATGCAGTGTGATCTCCCGATTATTTTGATTATCCAAACGTTTTAAATTTATCGATATTATTTGACATTAGAATGCAAAGTGAAACTAAAAGTATATGTATACGTATAGATATGTACAAAAGATAAATAAGGTATATAAGGGCTAGCTGTCATTAAGTTCTCTCCTTCTACCCTTTCTAAAACAAAAAATAATAAACAGATATAATTTATTTGTGCGTATTTATTTGGTGTCCTGAAAAAATACTGCGGGTTAAGTAATATACGTCATTCGTGTAATAAAACGGACTGTAATATTATAGGTTCCCTTTAAGGTGCCTGTTTCAGTATGTTCTGCCAACCGTGAAACAGTCACTACGCTAAACGACCCTTTGAATTCTCAAAATTTTAATTAAAATATTTTTCTATGTCATAATTTGTAATTTTACTAAGATGTTTAATTAACAGCATATTGTCTATCAAGATTGTTTAATAACTTCTTTAAAAGTATTTTTCATAAACGATTTGTTTTCACGTTATTAATGCCTAATAAAATTTTATTGTGCTCGCTTTAAGAAAAATAACCTAAAATAATAAATATCATGAATAAAATTACATTGTAATCTATATTCATGGCAATTTTCCTTTTTCAAATAGCCATCCATCGTCGTAGAACTTTGCTACAGAAGAAGTGACAAAAAATATGAGTAAAATTATTAATAATTTAAGTGCTCTCTTTTCAAAGGAATGACTGACTAATTACTTATTAAAAATGTTTTACAAAAATATGAGCACGATGTGCTTTAAAATACATACATTATGATACAATTAAAGCTTTTAAATAAATAAATAAATTATTTTAAACATCTATTATTCATTTCAAGCTATTTTTCTCACTAAAGGTCGATATTTAATAACAAAATACAAAGAAATTCAATTATAATATACTTTAAAATTTCTGAACCTCGCATCAATATAAATCCAACGTATTTAATAATATATTGTTTTACGAAATTTCATCAAACCGGAGAAGGTATAGAGTTGCTAAAGATTTAAAAGTTCGAGAATGTAGATAAAGAACTAACTTGGCCCGAGATGGATGGCGGGTGTTGAGTATTGGAAACGCGCACTAAGTTTTTATTAAATATCTTTGTAATACTTCGCTTCCGTGCTGCATCAGCTCGTTTATTTATTACTAAAGTAACGTTCAAACACAGTTTTAACTTAAATATTTGAATTTGTTTTCCTTTTTCTTTTTAATAAACATAAAGTTATATTTTTGTAAAATAAAGACCAAGCTTAACCATTGAGTTAAATACGCTAGAAAAGACATGTAGAATGAAATCCACGCGAATGCCCATCACGGCGATATATAGTCTTATACTATATTGGGGTTTTATACTATAATATTTAGAATACTAAAGAAATCGAATACAATTATATATATACATATTTATTAGCTAAATTTACATAAAATTGGCTGGACCAAATTTAGAAGATTAACAAATTTATTTCTGAGGTCTTCTCTAGTATATTTAATTTAATGCAATAATTGAACACTCTATTGTAATTCTCTCTTGTACTTGTGTTCCTCTTTTCTATTATAATAGCCGTCAGCTGAAAGGTACAGTCTGGTGCTCCAGTTATCACACGTCGAAGCTGTAACCATAAATCAAACAAAACAATAAATTTTAGGAAATACATGAATCACACAAATATTATGGAAATATATATTTTGGAAGAAAACATCGTTGGAGCAATGGCCATGGACCTCGTCATGTCATACACCCGGCTCACGTTTTGAGGATGTAATTTAATATTATTGGATTTACATAGTGTCAACACGTGTACGGATCGTCTGTTATGAATACTGACAAGCATACTCGCAGGTTCTACAACTATTATACCTTATCTATCAGGAACAAAACGTTTTATTACATCACATTTTTTGTGATTGAATATTTATCACGAAGTCCCCGTTCATAGCTTTTATTGAAATAATAGTCTTAAAGCTAATTATCAAATGATATTACAAATTTCAGATTATTATATAGTTCGAGCTTCCTAAAGTAATTTTAATTATGTACTGCCCAGGACTAATAAATGTTTTCGTATTACTCATGATTACGATGTGAAACGGTGCGCTGTTACAAGAGAGATTTCACCCAAAAAAAGGTGTCTCGGATTATGAAAAGGGTTACCGTAATTTTTGGGGATGATTCCATATTCTAGTCACGGGGCTTTGTGTCTTTTTCGTAACTTACCCATAAGCATATCTTATTATAGCGCACCTAACTATACATAGACAGATATATCATATATTACCACTATAATACTATAATACAATAACAATTACCGTAGGAAATTAATAAATATAATAAAAAAGTGATTATTAGACTAATTACGAGTAATTCAACATTATATATAGTATTCCATATATATTTAAAACCTACTCTAGAGTGTAAACTTTAAAAGGGCGTTGCTTTCCAGATATAAATCTCAGTGATATCTTCAACGTAAAGACGTGAAATAACAAAATTCTATTTGAAATGCGACACTCTTCCATATGATCAATCTTTGAATCTTATCAGTAACTACATAAAATTGCCCTATATTTTTATGCTTCGGACATAAATAAAACTGTCGTTATTCCTTAGTTTTATGTCTTGAGAATTCAAGCTTCTGCAATAAATATTAATTAAATTGTATATCTGGCAATAGACTTATACTATGAGACAATTTACTGCCTACAAAGCAACGCTCAACGTAGGCAATAAATTTGATAATATCAATTTCTATCGAGTTAATAGAAGTTGTTATTCTATGGCCGATGACATAATAAAGAGGCCATTTGAGTATTTTTGAACAACGATCGATACCACTTCGATACTTGAAAGACCTACTACACTTTATTCAACAGTATATCATAGTTAACTCCATATTAGATAGATAATTGCTTTTGGTTTGTAAAAGGTTTAATAATATTATTTGTTTAGAAAAAGAAATAAATTCAATGAACATTGAATGCAAGTTTTTTCTAGCGAATGCGCTTCAAAGCGCAACATTCGCGTGCTAGTCACGCTGACTTACTATATGTTCTGCTTCACTATTAATCTACTCGCCTAAAAATACAAAAAATATTGTTAAAATATCAGCTGAAATTGGAATATTTCTAGCATTTCTACATTTACTTACTTTTACTTTTAGCCATCATTAAGAAGAAATCGATTGTCAGTCTTCCCGGCAATCGCACAAATCGACGTCTTAGCGCGTGCGAGATCAATCACGTAGCGAATGATTAACGTGCCGTTTATATGTCTAACCAGATTCGTAAATCGGAGTTGAATAAAACATTACAAAATATCGGTATTTATCGAGCAATCACAATTGCGAATTAAAAGTAAGTAAAGCACATGTGTCACTATCATATTGCACAGGTTGTGTTGATACTGTATTCTGATTACTGATGCGGTTAGAGGAACGGCACGGAGACACGTGTCATACGGAAAATAGGTTACTGTCATTGGACCGAACTATGCCGCCCGATAAAGTTCAAATATGCTATGAAAACTCGAATATTGACGAACGTTCTTGGCCAAATTGAATAATAGGAGTCTGATGAGACTTTAAACGAAATGTAATTAAATTTCCATTATTCTATGCAATTGCCTAATTTAGAAATACCTTCTGATTTTCGTTTAATAGTTTCCTATTCATCACACAGAGAAAAGTGTCTGCAATAACACTTTTGAATACACACGTGACCAAAATAAAGAACAACACGGTTTCTCGAAATGCGAGAAGTCAGCGTTTTATCTTCCACATTCCTCGATACCAAATATCTAGAGGCCGAGAGTGTGCCACGACCTCTATACTTATTCATGAGGATGTGAAAGTCCCTTGAGATTTAAACACCTCGCATTATAAACTCCATTACTCGCTCTTATGACGTATTTATTATTATGCAGGACTACGTTGTGAAAGATGTAAACATATTTAAATAAGTGTAAGAGGGTCAAAACGTAAAATAATTGTGATTTAAAATCGCCTTCTACTCACTAAAATCGTTTATACGTGTATTTTATTATTTAAACACTAAATACCGATTCTTTGTTATGTTCTAAGCCCAATTAGACAGCCAAATTTCACGTTTATAGGCTTTATTATATAGTTTCCGAGATTTCGTGATTAGTGTGTGGGTGAGTGGTAGTTTATATAGATATACCTAACTAGGTTAATTATAAATAACCCTTCATGATTAAGTTACAGCATGAAATATGGTAATTTAAACGTTCTCCTGTCGGTGTGTCAAGCTGTCAACATATCGCTGTTGGTGACGACAATACACAGCCATGAGGTGAGGCGTTCACCTCACTGCCGCCGCTGATTTAAATATGCAGACACCAGTATTGATTGTCTCCAAGAATAACGCCCCTACATAATGGAAAACTTCAACCAACAAAACTACCTACGTGTTTTCAGGACGGTCATTTAATTCATGTACATTTGCTCTAATTAAACTTTAAATAAAACTATGTGATTGAAAGAAGTAGCGGTTGTCTAAACTTTCTAATGTCACTTTATTTCATCTAAATGTTATATGAATATGAATATTACCTTTGCAAATTTACTTTTCATATAAAACATTTCATAAAGTTACATTAAATTATTGGAGGTAACCTTTCAGAGATTTATTTTTCATGAAACAATTTCCCGAGATTCATATTTTTTAAGGAAATTGAATATGGGTTTTAATATGAAAAGGTCATCTGACAAATTCTGGTTTAGAATGTTATCTTTGACATCCTTTAACTAATTTATAATAGCAGTGAAGTCGGAAACGCTGAGATGTTATCTTTTCCTCAATCACCTTTATCTGAGGACTCAATCGACTGATCAAACACCATACAGAAACGGGATATTTCAGAAAATAAATCAACCATCGTTGGATATGGATAAATTTCTTCAGACAATGCTACAATTTTTTTATCATTTATTTGTTTCTTACTTAATAGAATAACAAACATTTTCGCATTTCCTTTTGCTTGTGTGAAATGAAGATGAAGTTATCTTTTTCCTTGATGTAAGCTTAAGTGAATCAGCTTTTTTGTAACACTAACTGACAGACATTTACATTTGAGCCTCGTGGTAAAAGATTTCTTTCATGGTGCAGTTAACGCCTTGAAATACATCAGGGTCATGTATTCAGTTTATCCGCCGTAAAAACTGCGCATAAAAATCGAATGTGAATATCGCGTGTTACTAAAATACTCTGAAACACGCAGCAAACAGTGAATTTCGAGTTAATGTTTCAAATATACATTTCAAACTTTGAATATATGACAAATTGCAAACGTATTAGGAAATTAAATTAACAATAATATGACGACGAAAGACACTTTTAATTTAAATCTCATTTTTCTTTATATAATATTTTATCCACAAATGAGAAGCAATGACTGAATGACCTCGTTTCGGGTCATTAAATAAACCAAATTGGATTTGAAAGTTAATTATCATTCACTGTGAAAATACATAAAGATATTTTAATTTTTTTTTTTGTACACACATACATTCTTATAAATCAATAAGTTAAATATATCTAAACGTTGGCCATAATTCAATATTGATATTTCATATGTAGTATTTCCGCCGATATATCCAATTTTAATCACATGAATTATTTTGATACTAATTTAAAAATTGACATAAGGAGTGATGTCTGAAGTTATTCGCGAACGTGATTTAATTAATTTTTAAAACTAAGTGTGGCTTATTATCACTGTTACATTGTTTATTTTAAGCCCCTGCGAAGATTTTTTGTGTGTCGTCGGGGATTTATAATTAAATTATAAAAAGTTATTTGCTTTTGCTATGCTAAACATCGGTTTATGTAATATTGAACACGTGCGCCACATAATTAGGTTACTTCTGAATATTTAAGATTTAATATAAACCGAGAACACGTTTTAGAAATAGCAATTTTGTGTGATTATCCCCCAAATTCTTGTACTAAATCAAAAGTTTATTTGTTTTATTTAAATTTATCCTCAGGTCGATCAATCAAAGTATAATAATGAACGACAAACTTGCAGTTTCGTTCAATTATTTGACGTTCAATTTATTAATGGTATTAAAGTTTCAAACTGTGGAGACAAATTTGTGTACAAAGTATATAATGGCATAATGTATGAATAGCTGTCGGCGAACAGCAACGATGACTTTGCGAAACGTTGCTAGTTGTAAATTATTAAATATTATGGTTGCTATATCACCCCTACTTATATAGAATAGGACTAAGTTTATAATGACAAACTGTAAAGAAATACTAAAATGGCTATTGATGAAATCTAACTGCCAAAAGCGTATTTTATTTTCAAATTTCATTAGGTATATTCAAGTTAATCGCAATACAAATAATAATTATCAATTTTATATTAAATAAATAATGCAAGTCAAGTAGTTTCTAAATTATAATCATTATATAATTTGGTTCAAGGACTACGAATAACGTTTTACGGTCGTAGCATATTTTGTAGCATTTTAGGCTTTAATTAATTTTATCGCTTGAAATAAAGTGTGATAATATTTTATAATGACCTTTAGATAGACAATCGGGTCGTTTATTACATTCTAATCTGTACTATATATTTATTAAATTAAATATATATTAAATTCTTAATTTATAATACTCATAAACATTCTTAACGTTGCTCAATAAAACAATGATTTACTCTCACTTAGCGGACTAATATGGAGGTCATGAAATAGTCGTATGTGCTTAATTTATGAGCCATTGCAGGCGTTATTGAAGCGTCACATCGCCGTTTCACTCGGCAAGGTATTTTACTTCAAAATTATCAGTGATTGTAAATGGTAGATGATGCCTACTTTTTTGTACAAAGTCGTAAAAATTACAGATATTTAAAGTAACGTTATATTTTATGCTAACGTGCATTTAAGTCTGATTGCATGTAACATTTAAAGTTGGGAATATTCAATTTAATTAAAACAAATTGTATAATAAATACGAGGAATTGTTTGACACACCTATCTTCTTGAATCAAGTGACATCTCTTAATTTGTGCTATTTCATATCGCCTACAATAAAGATCGTACGTTTATCTTCTTTTTTCTTTTGTTTGAGGCCAGACATATTAATCCGACTTAGATACTTTCTTGATATTAATATAATTTACTTGACATATATTAATTGCTTATCTGGGGTGAGCTAATAAATCTAATAATAAATCATAGGAATATAGATTAGGTCCTGAAACTTTTTCGTTTGACATAAAAAAGAAAGAAAACTCGTGAAGTTTTGTTTTCCTCCTAATTAGGAGACAAAAATCATCTTTGAGTTATCCTTGAAAATAACGAGGAACATGGAAGTTGAAAAGGTAAATAAAATTTTACTAGGACTTTTATATATAATAATGATTTTATTATTATAATTTTGTTTTCTTTTTTTAAACATGCAGATATCATTAAATCATAATTCTTTTTATACGGTTTATACTTATTATATTATTAAGATTATTTAATTTAACTGTGGGTTTAAGGTTCGATATCGTTGACCCTAACGGCGAGTTTCCCTTCTTCAGTGCTACGCTCCAACGGCCAACGACCAAGCCCTGAAAATTGTGTTGACCTATTCTTACCTTCAATGGATTCTTATCCACATGGTCTCCAGTGTTTATGTCCCAAAAAATATTGATTCAGAGGAAATCCAGCATGTCGACCGCCCTCTGGGGCAGACGGCGGCTCTCCCTCTCTACCTACACATAGGACACAACACGTCAAGCGAGAGATCCAAACGGTTTCCCGCCACTAGTATTTTAACACATGCTTTTTCATAATCTAGTGTTCACACTCCACTTTTAAAAGTATTAAAAAGCACATAGGACGTGAAAATAATTCAGGTTTCTATTCAATATTTGTCAGAAAAACAGAGTTAAAGTTTAATATCGACTTTGGGCTACGACGATACGGCAAACCAACCCCCGACGCGTTCTCGAGCCAACTGACTGAGTTTCCCACAATTTCCCGGCGCAAGTCTTCACCCCTTGTAATCGAGCACGTTCTCAGAGAGAGATATACTTACATAAATATATTTACGCTATACTGTGCTGGGAATGTTTGGGGACTTACGTTAAGAAACTTTGTACTGTAATTGGATAGGTGCTTGATAATTGAATTATAGCAATCTCATCTAGGCACCTCGGTAATTCCTAGCTCGTGAAATTCATAATTAAAGTGGCATTTACTTAAGTAAACTTTAGACCTAGTTTCAGTGCTTTCTGTGTCATAAGTTTAATGAAATGCATTGTAAATCTATGTAAATATACAGATAAGAAGCTAGATATATGGAGTACAAAATATATCTAACAATACTATATCAAATACAGTTTTTAAAGTGGTTTAAAACAGAAATTTAGTCATGAAATTATTTATTTAAAAATAATAATTAGTACTTATATGGTATTAATATAATACCAGGTTATAAATGTCGGATTTATATTAGTTTATATCTGTTTTTAATTCTTTTAATTTTTGAGTGTGGGTCGTGGTTCGTAAAAGTCTTAATTGTAAACAGCAAAATTTATTTTTCTGACATTCATGGTTCCTGTTCCATAATTTTAATTTTGGAAAATCACAAATATACAATGCATTTATGTGGTAGCGTATTTATTGTAAAGTTATATATAACTGTAATTTTACCGCCTTTTGTATTCAATGTCCTATATAAAAGAATTGATCATTCTTAAAGTATTGTAATATTGTTAAAATATAAGATATATTTTTTATTTCTATTTTAAAATTTATCTGCTTTAAAAAAAAATATCCTATATATTTGAGCTGTATAGCTTTGCTCGTATAACACGATTGATTGTATAAAAGTCTAGTGTCTATGGTCTACCTGTCAAATTGTGTGAAAAACTAGAGCGAAGCGTTTCGCATGTTGTTTACTTCGTAAACTAAATATTTTAACTTTAATGTTGTTGTTTTCATCACACAACTTTAAGTGCAAATTTCATTACGATAATGGCACAATCTGAAAATACTGAACTAAGAGATTTGGTCATTGATGCTTTGGAGAAAAACGGTTCATTAGCAAAAATCCGTGCTCTGTTGCGCGCTAATATTTTTTTGGCTTTTGAGGAGGACTGTGAAAATGTGAAGCATAATCCTTCTTTAGATAATATTTTGCAAATGCCCGAAGGTCTTCTTTCATTATCGCTAATACACGAATTCTTGGAATATTGCAATTTGAGAAACACGATGTTTGTGTACGTTTCGGAGAGTCGTCAAGGAAAAGAATATAAATACGAAGGAAGAAAACGATTAGCCGAACGGTTTGGAAGCCTTAAACGTGAGTTAACAAAAGAGCCTCTACTAGTTACAATTATTAAAACAATATTAACATCTCGAAACACACAGGAAGGTAGAGCAAAAACAAAGTCCTCATACAAGAACGACATTAAAGACGAAGAAAACTGTACTTATATAGTTAATGAAGATTCTAGCAGTGTTTCTAGTCATGGTCAGACGCAGTCTGATAATTCCTCAGATGAGAAAAATAAGTTAATGTTTAGATTGCCAATAGATAATTCAGATACTGACACCTCAAGCGATTCAACACACACACATGATAAAACCTCTTCCGAATATATAGCTAATGAGAACATTATAGTGGATGGGGATAGTGAAGATGATAGCAAGAAGAGTCTCAACGGTTCTCCAAGTCAAGTCATAAAGTCAAGTTATATGAACAATAGCCATGATGAATTTAAAATATTTTCTCATAACAAACCAGATATATTGAACCCACACAGTAGTGATTCTACATCATATATAGAATTTCAAAGAAGTAAATTAGTTAACACTAAATTAGAAACCTTTGACATGGTTGATTCGAGATTACAAAATAATGAATCAAATAAAAAATCAACATTAGATAATCAATCGTCTTCCATTAAATCTTCAAATAGCAATATACAAACACTATCTATTAAACAGGAAGATATAGCAAATGAAAATGTTATTGAGAAAATAAATATTGATAAATCTGATATTGTAGCATCCGATTATAGTTTAGATTTCAGCATGTCTGAGCACTCATCACATAATAATAATAGTAACAAAGAATCTCCAGTTAAAGATGATCCAAACATGAATGGTTCTAGTTTTATAAATGATAGTCCAAGAAATGAGACTCATAGTACAAGGAGTTCTGTTTCTATTTCTGATGTGGCTGATTTATTAGACATAGACTCTCCACTAAGACAACGTAAAGACAATAAAGAAAATTTCAGTTCTCTTCTAAAGGAAAATCAAATTTCAAAAGGAAAGATGGCCGCAAATGAAGAATCAGAAGACTTTTCTGTATCGTCAGTTCCATCATTATCAAATTTAAGTTTAGATTTGAATAGCGACTAGCAGTTGTAAAATTTGACCCTTATCTTGAAAATTCATAGTAATTATTGATTTAAAAAAACCTATTTTTAAGATGTAGTTAGAGAAAGCTTCCTTTTAGTTATTTATTTATGATTTTAATTTTTTTAATGAAATTTCAAATGATAGTGAACAATTTATTAAATATGTCATTTTACCATGGCATTAATTGTCCAAGTAATGTAAATTTATTTATAATTGCTCACCTACATATGGTTAAATTTTAAACTATTATATTTTTAATGACTTGATAGTGTATCAATTTCTAATGTATATTTAGTGATTATATGGAAGAAAAACTAAGTAAGTAAGTCCAAGATTATACTTCTCAACTGAAGTCTGAACTCCAAATCCAATAAAAATGACTACTTGAAGGAAGAATAATTAATTTGCTGAATTTAGTCAATTAGAGTCAGTCTTGAGACTAATACATAAGTTATGTAGTTAATTTACACTGGACAGATTAATATAACAGTAGATTGTCTACCGAATCAAGGTTAGAAAGTTGTTATAGTGCTTTCAATTGGTGTATGTCTTTTCAGTGGACTTTAGATTTTAAAATACGAAGAATTTTATTTGAGGATTAAACAAAACACCAATTACTTGCCTTGCTTCATACAATCAGTATAAAGCTGTTAATTAGATAAATAAAAAAATTATTTGTAAGATTTGTGCTTAAAATTATGTCAGAATAATTGTGTTATTTTATAGTACAAATTAGCTAAAGATATGTACAACTGAATTTATTTTAAAATTATGTTTTTACTCATAGTTTTTATGAGAATTTATTATTATAATTTCCAATATACATGAACTATTCAGGACACTGGAGTTGAGTCCATTCCGAGTACATTAATTGACTGATACAGACTGATGCTAGCTCTTAATTCAGTTGAATTATGCACTTATTTGTAATGAATGCATGATAGGTAACAGTGTCCTGATTGTCACGTGAACACTTAGCTTTATTCAAGCTTCTCAATAATATGAGCATCACAATAAAAATAGGGTAATTATACATTTTATTAGTTTAGAATAAACGCCGTGATTATGTTCATGAGCATCGCATTTATATGTAAAATTCATTAGTATTGTGAGGTTGTGCCTTATTTAAACTACAAGTTCCTTTCACTCATTATTGTCTGGAGTCTAGTCTCAATACAAATAAACAGGTCCGTCCAAATTTGTTCCCAAAAAGCATTTCATGTTTATGCAGCAACAATAATTTCATAATAAATAATCTATTGAATAAATAATTTCATATAATTTTTGGGTTTTCTTTTTTTGACCTAATGTTTCAATAATGTCTAGTAGTAAAAAAGTAAAAGGAGGTAGTTAAATAAAGGTTTGATTCGATTTTTTTCTTATAAAGACTTCTAACGATGAATCTTTATGGCCTCATCACATCTGTTTGTGGTGACAGTTGTCTTGGCTCATTCACCGCATTCGAGTTTAACATCGGGTAATTATATACCTGCATTCGGAGTCAAGTATTCGGGCAACAGGAGCAGTTTTGAGTGCTTGGGTTCGATCCTCGTTGTTTGATCCACCATCTGCGGTTTTATTTTCCAACAGCTACAAAAAGATTTTTTCCAAATATAAAAGTCCCCAACATTGATTAACCGTTCTGTATTAATTTATTAGGCGTTTTTGGTAGACAGGTAAGAAAGTTAAAAATAAAACATTTTATATTTATCGTCAATGTTTTAATTCACATTTTTGTAAAGCATATAGATGTAGATATCACGTTTTAATATGCGCATAGGTCAATCCATACCAGAACAATATTAAGTCTATAAAAGTTAAATAACTAAACCGGTGACCTATTTCATAGAAGTTAAATGCAATAAAGCAGGCCACTGGTTTATGGCATTGCGTTAGTGTTCACGAAAAAAAAAACACTAGCTCTATTTACAAACTCGTAACTAATAATTATAATTAGGTACACGAATTCTCATATTAAAATTGGTACAAAAACTTACAATTTGTTATCTACCCAATACTTAAATACTTAATAATACAAAATGCGTTTTTATTATATTTAAAAATACAATAGTAAAAGCCACATCACTAAATTACACAATCGTTCAGAAATAGATGTAAAAATACTTCATATCAGGCACAATTGTGTCCACTGTTTGTTTTTTAGTTTATAAATACATATTTATAGGTAACTAAAGAAAATTAAAAAACACAACAAAACTATAAAATTTCTACATAATTAACAAATTTTAATTTACCAATATTGAAAGCATTTCTTTCTCTTGCTCTAATATTTGATTCCATTACAAATATGGCAGAGCTTAGCGCTTTATAAAATCAATTTGTTACTTTATGAATTGATCAAACCAATTAATTAGTAAACAAACATAAATACATTTTTACAATAATGCTGCCTCCACGAAATGAATCACATATACTTTTTATAAGATTCAAAAGAACTGACGATTCAATTAAATATATTATTATTAAGTAGAAAAATTATGTAAATTCGCTCATACAAAAATATTATTGTTATTAAAATTTACTGTTTTGGCATAAATACCGCTTATCTAAAGGATAGAAAAATACGACATTTAACAACATTTAAACTGAAAAAATTGAATTGTCAGTTCTTTTAAAAATATTTAATGCTATAGAAGTCCATAATTCCAAATTTGATTCTTGTCTTTTCTAACGGTTTCATAAATGGCGCGAACGTATTTTGTGATAAGTCTTTGGTCAATTTGTTTTACTAATTTTCGGAGTGTGACAATTTTCTGTTTCTTATAGCTGAGTGCAATTGGTGCTTTTTGACCAATTAGACACAAGAATATCAGATAACTAAAAAGCAAACTAATAGAAATGTAACACTTTGTTAACAATCCGTTAACTAAAAATATAATGAATTGATGATTTTTATTTAAATAATTCACGAAAACGAACACAAATGGTCATTATATAGTATTAATCTCTATAAATAATCACAATAGTTCATCATTACAGTTCATTTCCCATTGAGCTGTCGTGAGTTAGATTGGAATCCATGCTCGCATTGTCAGAGTCTTGACTTTGATTGCCACTGTAGTTAGCAGCTTCTTGTAATCGCATTAGCATGTTTAACTGCAAGGAAATGTAAAATAAACTTAAATGATGTTTCTAACACCATAATAAAATAGTTGAAAAACTTACCAAGGGGTCTTGATTATTATTGGTGTTAGAATCTTGACTACCGTCTTCTAAGCCAATGTCTTCCACTGTAATAGCTCTTAATGTCTGCAAAGAAATTATATTTTTAGGAATCTCTAGCAAAATTAAATATTATTTTAAAAAACTTACATGAGAGTGGTTGGGCTCTCTCCAAGGGTATGTTGATTTGACATGTTGCAAAGGATCAATCGCTGCATGTCTTCGTCGTCCATAAAGTGCGACACCTTCCCGTACCGCCTCAGAAGCGTAAGGTACTATACTGTAATTCCATACATTGGCGAACCATGCCTGTAATAACAACTGGTAATTAGAATTTACTTTAGAAGTTCTTACCCATAGGTGGCGCTATGTGAAATGTAACACACATCCTCCACCTTGACTAAAGTTTGTATGCTATATATTTCCGGATCGACATTAAAGTTAAGATTGGTTGTGGATTCCATGTTTGCTCGTAGAGAAGATTATCGTTTTTGCTTACAATAAAATAAATTACCTGGCTTGCTTCAAGATCCATTGGACAAGCGAGGAACAACCGAGGGCCCACCGTGACGTCACTTGATGAATGAGCTTCAAGGAATGCGTTGAGGGCAGCCCAAACCCCAGGTAACCATTCCAATACCGCTGCTAAGGCTGGCTCACGACGACCCAAACGGAGTTCTAGTGAGAATAATTTACGTCGGAGGTACCTATGGAAACATAAATGGGAAAAGTCAAACTCTTATTCGACTCGTAAGTATAACTAAAAAAAATGTTTTCTGAAAACTTACCTCGCTAAAAATCCTTTAACAGGTTCCATATGAATAGCAGTAAGAAGCCATCTGAAGTTGTGGTGAAGTTGCAAGTTGGTCGTGTTACACGTTGCTTGTGACATAGTGCCTGTACAACAACAAAATTAATAGGTATAGTTAGTATAATTAATAGGTAAGAAAAATCAATCTGTATATATGCAATCTTTTCTACTTCATATTACTCACCAATAATAACAGGCATATTTCTATTATCAGGTGGCAACAGTCCAGCGAATGCATCACCCAATGCAGAAGCGTGCTGCAAATTGTCCAATACTACAACAGATGGTAGAGCACTTTCGTCTCCCGCTCCACATTGTTCAGCGATATTAGCTAGATATGCTCGCAATTCGTTACACGACTTACGATCCACGCTGAAACATACAATAAGAAATTATTATTACGCTATTAATATAAAGAATAAATAAATAAATACATGTAGAATATCATTTACACTAGTATGCCATGGATATCAGAACAAGGACTACACAAGCAGACATATTAAAAAACTCTCTGCATAATAATCAATCAAGGCCATCAATCATCTTATTATCATATTAGATATACATTATTTGCTAAATATTAGTAAATAAAATCACATTGTTTTAAAGTATGTATTGCGATGTAATATGTGAATACTAACTTGAAGGTAGCCACGGCTTCCGCGGGAACACCTCTTCTTTGCGTGCGTTGTACATAGAATTCAGCTAATTTCGCAGCTAAATATGATTTGCCAGTGCCACTAGGACCGCAGAGAATCACACGACGATGTTCCGTTAATAATGATACATATCTGAAAAGAAATAAATTAGTTTCTTAAAGCTAATTAATTACAACAATTTTTATATGTTGATTGCGACTATGATGGTTGCAAAACTATCAAAAGTAGTATTTTAAACTTAACTTACCTATATACAATGTTTTTTGGTATAAGGCTATCGAAAGCAAGACTCCCCACTCCCTGCATACAAATGTACAAAGTATTCACGGTACCAATGCTGTAGCCACAAGGCAGTAACTCAGGAAAACCCATTTCAGGGCCTCGAGTCGCTTCTCCCAAGTGATAAGATGTTATGGAGTCAGTATTGAGACCAAGATTAGTTCCCGGATCTATCCTAGACAGGTAATCCTTAAATGTTTTCCTAACTATATAGTCTAGGTTCTGCCAAGTAGTCTTGCCAGAAATATAAGTGTACGCTATAGTGAATTCGTTACAATTTATTGTCGAGTCATTATTGTACACATTCTTAAACGAACTACTTTGCGAAGATTTGTTACTTTTAAGACTGTTTGTGTTCGACTTATTAATAATTTGGGAATAATCTTGGGATTCCACTTCGGGACTATGATTTTGTGACATTCTTGGAGAATCAAAACTCGATTGTTTTTCATAATGGTTATTGTAACCAGTTGACGTTTGTTTAGTGAAGTATCGACATTCAGATTCTGACAATGTATCTTGAACTTCTTCGAAATATCTTTGGAATGTCTCAGGCTGTCCCAAGTACACAGCGATAGCGATTTTCTTCCCATCAGTTGTGTCGCCTTGACTATCTGCAACACCTGGGAAAAGTCACATTTGTTTAAAGATCTAAATTATTTTGCCAAAAGCAATACTTATGTAGTATAGAGAGAAATATATATTACCTATGTCAGAATAACTTTCTCCAATCGCCAACTCTCTGGATTTGGGTGGCGGTAGTACGCTATTAATATCATAGTCACCGCTTATTCTATCACCAGTTAAGCCGTTCCCGGCAAATATATCATTTGAACCATTTACAGTAAGAGCACCAAGTATAGCTTCACTATTGTCATTTAGTTCACACGAAGCTTTGTTTCCGTATATAGGTTCAGCCATGTTTGATTTTGGCGAGCCTTTCTTGGAATATTCTTGTGAGGAATTTATGCAGTTGAAATCTAGATCTAAAGGTTGTGGATGCACATCGATGTTCTGAAAACAAACGTTTAACTCAGTTTCTTTATATTATAAATTTGTCTTTAAAAAAAAAATTATATACCTGATGCATAGTAGCCTGATCAGCCAAGCTAAACCTTCTTGGATCTTCCCCCACTGCTGAGCCACCGGTCCCCAAAGAGGTTTGACTGCCAGCCAGTGATCGTGACGTCACTAGCCTTTGTAACCTCTCGTTATTTTGCTTCAAGTTTAACATCTCATTCTGAAATTTTCCTCAGTTAAATATAATAAACTGTCCTGTTATTTCCTCATACTTGCTTACAACTTTATTAGTAGTTGAATTAAAACTTACCCTCATTTTATTGACTGTATCTTTCAGACTTTCTAATTGATGAGCAGAACTTAAAGCTTCTAATCGGATGTCAGTCAAAACGAGATCTTTCTCACGAAGTTGTCTTTTCAATTCATCTACCAGGACGGACTCATCCGTTTTTTCTGTTGATAATATTCCAATTGTATGAAGAGTGGAATTTAAATATTGAATTAAATTATTAATAGGATGCACAACAAAATAATGATGACAAATAACATACAGAAGACGAAATGAAATTACATTTTGTTAATGACAATAAATTTAATTAAAATTATAAAATACATAAATAAGGCATGCACACACAATAATAAGCAAAATAAGAAATAAATATTGTTAATAATACACAAAACCATGCAAACAAACAAAACACTAATAATATTAGAAACGAAATTATTAATTCAAAAATATTATAAATCATGCATAAGCAAATTAAAACAATAATTATAACACATTATTAACTGATATATTAGTTAATTAGTAAAATGTAAATCCCTTAACAAATAATAACCATTCCCGAAAACAAAAACAAGAATAACATTTATACTAAATTTATCTAAAGTTCATTAACAAGAGCTGTCTCCAAATACGTGTTTCCTTAAAAATTTTTCAAGCAAAAAATTTCAGGATTTAGTTCAGAAAGACAGCAATAATGACAAATAATATATAGGTATAAATTACCTATTCAAAAATGGGATCGGTCTAAACTATTCCTGAAATTTCATCTACCTTCTATTAGACATAGAATGGAGAAATCCTTTATATTATAATCATATTTAAATATAACAAATCTCCGGTATTTGAGAAAACACACGCAACTCTCCAAAAGGTTGTTCCCTATTGAAAAACAATAGGCTTTGAGAACGTCGGACCAATTTACCTTTGGTTTCTGTTTCTGAACATGTCAATTTGTCTTTAGTCGACGTGTCAGTCAATATCTCATGAGAGTGTTCCAGACTGTTCTCGTTGGAACCTTCACGTATGGTGTGAGGATCATCATAATGATGTGATCCAGATGAGCTGTCTTGTGATGATAATTGGCCTATAGACGAATGCTTTGCTGTTTTTGAAATTCTTGCATTTCTCGAAAAGGCTTTTGAAAACGATGAACGGAGCTGCAAATAAAAAAAATATATATTGACTCTCCATAAACTATACTTTGCGATATAGTTTGTAGTGTTTAATGTGTCTTACCCATCCTTTCTTCTTATGCTTCTTGTCCTGAGCTGCAGACGACCCACTGCTTAGGCTATTTATGCTGGATACGCTGTCTGTTGATAAATGACGAGTGATAGCGCCATTACCAGGCTGTGCCATTCGCTGTGGTGATGACTGTGGTCCAGGTGTAGAAGCCGGTTCCTATTGTGATTTCATATTTATTGTTTTTTTTTATATTTAAGTAAATCCACACTATTGCATTGGTTAGTTAACTTAAGAATCCTTATAGGTAGATAAGCTAGAAACTTTAATGCAATTTGATAGTTAATACTAAGGGATTTCGGCTTACATGGGATTATTTCCAAGAGGAAGAAATTACAATTCATTGTTACTAAAAACATTCAGTAATCGATTTAATAATTAAGTAAAAAGTGTTTTGTAATACATTCTAACTGTTTATACAAGTGAGTTCTTGTTAAATGGCGATATAAGTTGCGTAACATGATATATGATGGTCATTGATCATCGTAATGTGTGAGGTATATCATCTACGTCCATTAAACCTCCTCAAGTTTGCCATTACAATATCATTAATGAAGTTAATATCGCATAAATATTGTTAGGAAAAAGGAAATTGATGGATTTTGTTGACAAAGTTTTTATTCTTTAAAAGTTCTCTCGAAAGATTATGACCAATTTATGGGTTTACAAGAAAGAGTTACGCAACTTATTGAGTCAATTGTATTTTATTTATGATATCCGTTATAACAGAATCAACATTTCAACATATGATAGTTCTGAGAGCACTCAAAGAATAATGCAAGGTCTTACTACATATCAAACGAATAATTAACTAAACGTAATAGGCAAAACGTGCTTTGAGTAGCGCATAAGAATCTAGACTTCACATAAAACTAATGGGTATTATGTAACTTTATATTTAAGTGAATTAACTTAGAACTATAACCGTATAAACGTACCGGTCCAGATACATTTACGCCGTCGCTTCTAATGCCCATCGATTGCATGTGAGCGGTTGTCAGACCAGCCTGAATGGACTGTTTCTTCAGCAGTTCAATCGTTTGTCTTAACTCCATTACTTCTGAATCCTAACGTCAAATACAATTGTTAAAAAAATCATTAGCAAGCTATCATAGGTTATGTAAACAGTTTTTCGTTTCTGGAATAATATTTAAATACAAAATGTTTGGTTTGCTGCTGTTGTATCGTCAAATACAATGAATTCCTTGTTTACTCTAAGGACATCCACTCCTAGAGGAATTGGTAAAAACCGTTTTCCAAACATTTCTTAATACCAACTAGGTAGGTACCTACAATTAAACAGCATAAAAAATAAATAAATTTAATTGGAATATTCCGTTCATATGGTGCTAATTGCATTTTAATTAGGAATAATAATCTATTTACGAATGATAAAATCTATAATAACGATCAAGACGAGTTTTATTACCTTTCTCTCGGCAGTGGCTGTTAGCTGTTGGAGTCGCTGCGTCATATTTGACAGACTCTGCTCGAAAGCCGATACAACGTGCGCCTAAAACAAAAGAGAAAAATTAACACTTTAGCTATTTATCAAGACTGTACCCATTTACCACAACTTAAACGAAGAGTATTATTTCATACATAGGAATTGTTGTAGAAAAACGGACAAAGGAAAAAAAGGAAATATAAAGACTGGGTAAAGGTAAATTTAATGTCGTATGGGTGGTTCAATTATTGTTCAACGTAAGGAGAAATTATCTCTCGACAGAAAAAGTAAGTTCTCCTTTTCTTATTTAAAAAATATAATAAAATGAAGTAAATTTATTTGACTATGAAATTGATAAAAATAAGAGAATATTGCTTGAGTTTTTGCTGCGGTCAAACGGTAAAAATGGATTAATCGCTAATAGAAATCTAATAAATATAAATGCTTATGCAAATAATCAAAGTCAGATAATTCTTTTTTCTCAGAAGAGAATTCTTATAATGCTATAATATGTTAACAATCACATTAGTATGTAGACATTTCAAGATGCATGAGTGTAATTTAACCTTCAATTAAAGCAAGGTTATCCTTGTATCTGATTGGCGATTGGCATCAATAGCTAACAAGAATTTATTACATACATTTATTGAAGTGAGATCATAGGAATAGTTTTGTCATCCTAAGTGCAAGAAGACATTTTATTTTCATGTCAAGAACACTTTAATAATGAATGATTTATTACTAGAAAAACATGTGTAAAAATTGATTTAAATTTAGTTTATGCAAATATTGACCTTTTTGATTATTTGCTTATTTATGCAAGTCTAGACCTCGTGTCTAATAAAACGTAGTTTACATCATAAACAATAATAATAAAATGACTACGTGATGAAAGTAGGCGAGGTTACGCCAATAAGGGCTTCATATCAATTCGTAAACAAGAAATGAGAATTCCTTTGTTATCATCATATACCTAACTAATATTATGAGTGATTCATGAAAATAAATTGTTTTATATCGCCTAATAGGATCCGCGTGTGGGTGCGGCCCTCCTTGCACCAGGACCCTTTGTTTGTCGCAGGAGTGAAAATGGACGCACTTAGTAAAATTAAATAAGTTCAATGAACTGTTACCATAATACTCACACGCCTTAATGTCCACTAGTTAATTTAAAAAGTGCTAATGTTATCAGTGATTAACTTCACCACTTTAACTTGGAAGATAATATACTTGCAGATGTAGGTGAAGTGATTACAAAATAGGGCAGTCAGTAATAATCTAGCCGGAATTTTGTTTATTTGTACACGTATCTCAAACATTTAAAAGTTAGATAACACTCAAACCAATAATATTATTTTAAAAATAAATTGCTATAATTTAAAGTTGAAATAAAAATACACGCAGGTGCACTGCGGATGATCAAGTTATTTTGTCTTCCAATTACAGAGCGTACCTGCTGAATGCTTTGATAGATTTCTGAGAGAGACAGACACCTTCTGGTTCAAGTAAAAACTTAGTATTTCCAACAGGTGATATATAATTAATCGACAGCTGATGGCACGAGCGCGCTTTTAAATTCATACTATAAGAACGTCTTGACTTCTAGATAATTAAAGGACTAGTCGACTTTATTTCAATTAAAAATTAACTCAAAATTGAACCCTATGTTTCTCGGAATAAATCCACTCGCACTCATTGCATACATCAATGACTGAAAAAATTTGCCTTTTGCAAACTGCACGCATTAATAGTCAAAGTGGTTAATGTAATTTTAATACATTTATAACTTTCCTACAAACTGGTTTGAAGCGGCCAATAAAGTAATAACCGTTATTAAAATTAATCAATTTTACATCGAATTTAGGTGTAAATAACGTAATGATTTCATCGTAATTGAATTATACAACTTTATAATTTAGTTATTTTTGTTTGTAGGTATATAATCCAATATGAATACCATTACTTTCAATATTAATGTGTTATTGATACAAAACCTGAGTTAAGAAAAAAATTGAAGAGAATCTTTGATGTTTTCAAGTACCCACTTCAATTCAGATGACAATGTGTGAATTACGAGAGAAGTCAAGGCTATGATAATTATTAAAATAATTAACTAGATATTTGTAAATCTAAAACGTGTAACGTATAATTAATAACTAAATAAGATGTTATAATAGTCAATAATTGCATTAATTGTATCAAAAAAAGAATGTACCTACGAGTATCTGTTAACATTATATTGTACGGGCTACGATTGGCGAGTTTCTTGTGATTTATTCTCGTCATATGCCTTTCCGAAACCTAGATTCTGACTATGCGAAGAGCCTGAAGATTTTTGAATTTAATTTTGATGATTTGATTTTGGCTATAACGAATAATTTTATATTTTGTTAGCTTGAATCTATCATTATTTAAATACATTATTAAGTTTGATAATTTACAGATGCTCCGAACCATTTAATGGTTGACAGAAATAAACGTTGTAAATGCAACAATTATGGCAATTCATGCAATTTGTGGTTAGCCGGACATCCTCGTTCTACAAACGCAAGAGACACCCAATTTCCAATTAGTACTCATAGAAGCGTTAGATCGTACCGTTGTCTTATAAACTATTGTTTTGTTTAATGACAAACTATAAATCATAATGCAACGTTTCGAAAGTCAGGGCCTGATTTATTTCAAGTCTACTAAATTGTTTTATTGTCAATAATTTATTGCAAAATTTATTTATCTATTTTTGTAAACGTAATGATGTAAAGTCGTTTAGAAATTTTGACATGTGTGTCTGTTATTTTTTTACGATTAGGTGTGTGGATTTATAACTTCAATATAATTAATTATTTTAGTGCCATGTTAAGATCAAGCCCTGCAGAGGTTTTGATAACGTGGGCGAAAACAATTCGGTAGTCGTAGGTGTTGCATATTTATAAGGCATATTTCGTCAAATTTATAAGCAAAATATGCATGTTACTTACGTGCCTTTAAACGTACTACACAATTATTTTATGAGTGCATTGTAATGCATTAATGATTATTTGTTCAAGTGCATGCTTCCTTATTCGGGTTGTCCAAGTGCCTTTTAGCATCTGGTGTGCCCTTCGTGCTACCAATTATTTAAGGTTATTTTATAGCTATCTTACGAAATCGTATGATTCACTGGACGATTACAGAATTTTGTTCTTTTTATGTCTCGTGAAGGGGTCATAAAAATATCTATGGACTGTGATATGCTATAAGCTTTTTAAATCTCATTATACGCGTTGCTGGTACCATATACTTAAAGAAGGCGCACAATATAAAAACTCCCCGAGGGAATTTATTATAAGCGGATGCGGCTGCATTAGGAAAGTGTGTCGTAGTGCGGTGCACCGCCAGAGACAATATCAAGGTTTCCTTGTATCTGAGAGGTGCGTGAAACGATAGCTATCTCAGCGAGGCCCTACTTACAAGGCGTTAATGAACCGCAAGGCCGAACTGGCACACCCACAGGCGTCTTTCTATAGGTTAAACCCATTTTGAATTTAAAATGATACATTTTTTATATTTAAAATCATCTATGGATATGATGGATATAACATATTGGAATCTTAATATTATATATTAAATATACATTGGTGTAATTTTAAACACCCTTTAGATTGTTGTTAATGCTTTAGGAGTTAGTAAATACGGTAAGCAATTTGGTACCTTGAACGAGTCGAGCACAGCGCTCCAATCAGTAGGCCAGTCGCCGATTTGTCTCGCGGCCCACTCTACAATTTATGACAGATCGACACCTACGTAATCTATCTCCTGTTATGAATCTGGATCACTTGCATTCTATTTAATAAAACGAAGAAAGTGAATAGCGATGAGGTTTATATCAAGTTTGACAATATTCAGATAACGGGTTTAATTCTATTGAAACTAGCGCACGCTTTCTACGCTTAAAATTAATGTTGTCGCGCATCTCTTTTGTATTATTTTATGTATTTGTTAGGTAATACTTAATTTTATAACTCTGAATATATTCCTCTGTGTAAAGAGAAACTTATTTAAATAAAGTCAAAAGCTGAAACGTAGAAAGCGGATAATAGAGCTCCGTAGACCAAATCTAGTACGGCACTGATTGCTCAAGTTCAAAGGTGTCCCTCGCGGCTGCAACAATACTCGCGAAGGGCTGGCTAACTTCGCGCCCACACATCCCGTTAAGAAAAGATTGCGTGGACAAAATACCAATCTAATTGCGTACTAACGTTGCCTTTAGGATATATTGAGAAACAATCATGACTTGCACATTAATACGTTTAGTGTTAAAGTAACGACTATTCTTATCTAAAGATGAGATCTTTTGTTATTTAAACCGTATGACAGGTACTATGAAGTTTATAATAGTAATATCTGATGTAGGATAAGGTTAAGGTGTAAACGTATCACATATATTTATTCATGCATTAAAATTAATCTACAGGTGCTTTTAAACTAGTCCATAAGACGATAGCAACTGCTGCCTAGACACCTGTACAAACAAAGCTTTAGAATGTCCAGAACTTGATATATAAACTCTTCAAAATATGACACGGGGTTAACAAAGACCTTAGAGATAGGGAAAATATTAATACTGGTTGCAGTGATAAAATATTTTGCTCTAAAAAATCAGTCTCTGCCGTGAGAATAGTTCACATTAAGATGTGGGAACGGACATTAACAGCGCCTTAGGGCAAAAAATTAAAAGGACAGGTATACAACTTTTTTATATAAAGAAAGAATAGAACATCTGCAATTCTCGTTTAATATTACGTACGATTATAAGATTTATTTTAAAAGAAAGAGTAAAATTCGAAAGCAAGACTAATGTACGAAATGTTAATAATATGTTTTATGTTATACCGAATAATTTTACAATTAAATAATTCTAATCAACTTCATTAAATTCATAATTTCTCGACATTATTAAATGCATTCTACTTCCGAATTTGGAGGTGTGCTAGTCACGGCATGTAATAAATTAGCTATAATAACCCAGAAGTGAATCAATACTATTATTGTAATCGTTTTCTCACGATTCTGTAGCCTAACAATAACAACCCAGGGGTATGAACATTTAATCAATTGACCTAAGGGTGGAATTTTCCATAACCCCTACTTTCGTAATGTTGAAAGCGCATTATTACTATTACTTCGTATTTAACATTTATTCGCTTTATTTTATATGTTACTTAAAATAAAAGCTTACAAAAAATACATAACACATAACGGTGAATTACATGAAAAGACTATTTCCTGTCTAATCAATTGGGGGAATTTCCGTGTCTGACACCCCACCCTAAAGGGATGTCAGGTGAACAACACGCTACGTCGCTCATTAAACATTCTCCCCTTCAATAACCGGGGGTATATACGTTACTTTTATTGCAATTTACAGTGACTGCGAGGGTTGAGGATTGTTAACGTGTTTTAGTTTAAAATATTTTTCAAGCTAGTATTATTTCGGTTACTCTGACAGTAATAAGTTAGACATACCTGTTCCATTGGTGGGCAGCTCTTGTATCTTGATTTTCTAATGGCATGCTCCCACCACGGTATGGGAGGCTTTGTACGAAGAATCGTTTGACAACCAACTTTGGGGTCTTGAGATTCATATAAAGTCCCCAATTTGCGAGGCAAGGTATTACTAGACATTTCATCTGCCTCATCTACCGGGATTCCAGTTATACATTCACAACATTTGTGTGGTCGTCTGGCAACTGGCAAGGGTCTCGAATCAGCAGTAAACGAATGTCTGTATTGAAGACGTTTCGTAAATCCATTAGTTTCACTGCTCGACCTTCTAAAGCCATTTCTATTTTGTAGCGGCATTACAGGAATTTTATGTACCTCATTTAAAAGATTTCTCTCTTCACATATGCTAAAGTTATCACTAGTGAGAGGCGTATTCGGTTCCGAATGATAACCCATTTTTTGTCGTTGTAAACTGGCGTAGAATGAATTATCATTCATATTGTGTGCTTTTAAATCAATCGATTTTGGTCTTCGATTATTTAAAGTTGCATACTTTTGAGGTGATAAAAATTTTGATTTATTTGGTAAGTCTCGTAAAACATCATCCGTATCGGTCGATGGAATTGTAGAATTATCGCTGTAACTGGAAATCGGCCTATCATTGTCAGTTAGGTATGACGATGTTTCCGAGCAATTATCTCGATCGCTGTAGCTGCGCCTGAAGTCACCAGTTGATCCCGTAGTGTCCGTTCTTATGGAATGTTGTTCGACTCCATCCTGGTTTGAGACGTGCCTCTCATATGATTGTCGGTCCCCGTTAGGTAAGTTCACGCTTCCATTTATATCGTCAGATGGCAAGTGCAATGTTCCAGTAAAGTCCGAGCTTTTTACTTCATGTCGTCGAGGCTTTATGTCGATGGAATCATAATGCACTTCTTTATGTTCATTTAAATGACTTGAAGATAAATGCTGGTTTGATTGCGGAACTTCCACTTTAGCATAAATAGGTTCTGTCAAACAAAGCCGAGGTGGTTTTTCTTTGGTATGACCACTATCAGGACCAATATATTTTATTTCGGGTTGGTTATGAAAAATTTCATTCTTAGGCCTTTCTAATGTAAAATATTCTGAATTTCTTTGTGGTTCTTTAAAAGTAATTGGTTGATTTTGTTCCACTATGCTTCTATATTTTACTCTGCTTCTTGCTGAACGGATAGTTGCAAAACCGTCGTGTATAGGAGATCCGTAGAATGTTGGCGAGGTTGTCACCGCCATTATTTTGCGGATGTTAATATAAATTCTTAACCATTATTATTTTATTATTCACATCAACTATTTAAAACAAAAGCTCATATTAAACAATAATACTTTGTTGTTAACAATAACCTTATACATTTTATCATCATCACAGTAATATCTATCATTTATAAAATATGTTTATTGTATGGTAAACGGGGCAATGAACTAATTTACCTATTTATAAAATTAATAACCCATAAAGGCTTATTTAAATACACATCAATCCTAAAATGAGTTCGTCCACTTGAAAGAACACATTGCCTAGTCTTAAATAAATCTATGATGTGGATTCGAAAGATTTTGATGGGATGTTGGGCCAACACCTTTTAGGTCAAGTGCATTATTAATAATAAACAATCTATAGATTATATCCATTAATAATAAATGACCTGAAACCAGGTACATTAATATTGGTCACCGAATATAAAATTAATTGACAATAATTTCGATAATTATGCAAAAATATAGCCTCAAGAATGTCCAATATATTTTCATTATCGTCTGCCGATCTTTTTACGGTAAGAATGATGTGTCAAGACCACATGCATCCGGTGTATTCGCTACTTAATGACGATAATTACGTATTGCAAAATCAACGGAATTATTACATCTACTTTTTCTGTATTCTTGATTCCTAATTGCAACGTATTAAAGTTTAAAATCGGTTAAAATACCTTAGTAAGATTTCTTTCAAACCTACATGCAAATACTGTTGATGTTCGTAGAAGGAGACACAATTGTGAGTCACAAGTAATATTATTTCACTTGAATTTCTACTCGTAAATTATTACCTACCATTTAATTGCTTGTAACTGGACAACTCTTGATCTTATCTATCAACAAACGTGTCTTATAACGCTTTTAGATTTTTCTTTATCTCACTTGCCATTTGCAGTTTAAAAATATAATGTTTTACATATTATGTTACATTGCAATAATAATTACATATAATAATGCTGTGTTATAAAACAATGTAAGTAGAAACTAGTTATTTGTAGCTTCAAACAAATATTTTACTGTGAACTCAAGCTCATAAAACTGGAAGCTTCGTCGTCTGCATTATTCATCTGTACGTCGCACAACAATGGCCTGCGCCGTCTAATAATAAGGGTCAAAGCATAAATTAAGTCGACTGTGATTACAGTCGTCAATCGATGTCAGGCGAGACACACTTCTCTATAGAAAAATATATCGGAGAAACGTCAGTTTGACTTTTCTTTAGAAATTTAAGACGCCTAATAATAAATGAGCAGTATTACTTTCATTATGCAAAGATCTTTATTAAGCATGATAATTTGGAGTAATTACAAAATATGACAAGAAAGAACAAAGAGAAAGTGGCGTTCTTACAAAAATAAAACCAGAATTAATATTTTTACTGAACTGGATTTACAAGTAAACAAATAAAGAGGCATTTGGACTACTCGTTTGTTTAATGTAACAATGGTAGGTCATGGCGTACATGTATACGGGTTAAGTCATAAATTATGTGAACAGGGAGCGATCGCGGCCACCGATCGAACGTCGCAGGCCAAGGGGAGCGACGAACAGGCTGCCTTGTAAGACCCTCTGTTTATTGATTCTGACGATCTACAAAAACAGATGCAGATTTGTACTCCAATATTAAACTTTGTTACAAGAGGAATATGATTGAAAGTTCACAAAACGAACTTGTGTAACAAAGACTGAGACGTATGTAAGGTTATCAGAAAACTTATTCTTATATTATACATTTCTTTTATGTATAATAGTTATGATTTATTTTACAAGAACCATTAAATATTTTATAATTGGCAAGGTCCGCAGCTATAAACACTTTCTCTGTTAGCGGTTGTTGGTCATAATTTTGAATTGACCATCTAATATTATTTAATTGAAATCACAACTGTTTTTAACCAATTATAGTGGTTTAATGAATTGATTAGTAAATAAAAACATTAATATTGCTTTCACGATTTCCGATTTGGTTAAAACAGGATATAGGTAAGTTTACTTAAGCTTTGTAAAGTTAGAAAGGGAGAAGAGTAAATGTTTGTATTGTTTTCTCGTTCGGTGCGCACACGCCACTTCAATGCAACGACCTCGGCAACCTTCATGATGAGCGCTTTGCTGGCTGCCAACAATATTTTCATTTCACGGTCATTTCGTAACATTTCACCCAACACAGAGACGTATTGTAAACTTTTATTTCTCGCATCAAATGTTTATTTACGCATCGGCATAATGGCGTGATTATGATTGCGCAAACACATCGCATAGGTGGTCTAGTAATAATTTCCTATGTTGATGGAGTAGTAAAACAAGAAATGATTTTATAGAAAACTCCAATACTAAAACACGTAATGGCGTTTTCTTTTGATGTTATGTCGATGTGGATAAGAATGCATTAACGGATTCCATAAATAATTCCCTATTTAACTGGAACAGTCATCTAACGGTACAAACTCAAGAGCAAATGCCAATCAACAGTAGGTTGTGTGAATTTATTGAAATTATTGTTGCAGATCTATCTAATTGCTACGTTAGTTGCATATGAAGACCGTAAAACTTAAATAAAACGAAAATAAGAGGAAACGGTAGTAAACTTTTAAAATAGAGTATGGACATGAGACCAATGCTACAGATGTCGTAAATATTAATAAAAGCCTCACAAAAGGTTATGTTTCCTGTTTTAAAAATGTCAAAAACAAAATTACAACAGACCTCTAGTTATAAAAATAATTATATAGAAGGTTATTATAGCTAGTTAAACTATGGAATACAAAACGCTGCGGTCTCTTAAGAAATAATACCCCGTGCGTGGCATTGAAAACGATACGACGACAAACAACTAACAGAAATAGCATAATCATTCTAATTTAAAACAATAATGTATGGGAACTGGTTTAAAACCGCCATGTCAATGTAGATTGCAGTCACCTGCTGTTTCACGTGTCACCGGATAGAGAATAGAAAGTGACCGAACCATGTGTCGAACTTAACTACTTTTCTGAACATAATTATAAAAGGCTTAAAAATTACTACTCTAGTTAATTAGAATTATGAAAGTAATGAATAATATTTCAATTTGTAATATTAGACGATGCTTACTAAATATTCGAGTAATGAATATCTGTAGAATAATTGTGCGCAATTACTTTGTAAACTAATACAAAACGATTATAATAAATGTATAGGATGTTGAGAACCTACTATGGTTGTACATGATCTTATGTTACCGACTAATATGTGTATAGCAATGATTGTTACACATGGCATATAGATGCGACGAATGCCAATGTAATTAAAATTATAGGAATTTATTCAATTATACAATATATTTTAAAAACAAATACATTTAATGGGCCATAAATCATATAAGAAAAATAACATTAAAACTGAGTCAATAATAAACAAAAATAATATTCTATTGAACATCTAGCTCAAGTTTCACGTGAAATATTGAGGATCGGGCATCTGTCGCACACATGGTACGGGCATAAAACGGAGCGAGAGTGCACTTGACTGAATAGTCATTCGATACGAAAGGAACCATTATAATCTTAAAATTATGACTCGATTAGAGATTCACTCACTCGTTAGCAAATAAACCTTTCAGTATAAATCAGGATACATATTAACATTTTATTTACTTAATTTATACATGATGTGTTTATATATTTATGTGTATATAAACACATATTTATAATTTTTAACACATAATAATCAATTGAATATTTGAGAGTTATTTTGATTGATTACTAATATTGAAATGACCTCGTCCTTGATAAAACACGTTTACAATCTTATAATAGCAACAATTTTACCAGCTTTAATAACGGATATCTTCCTTTAAAAATATTTAGCATTTGCATAAATAAACGATTCGTATACTAGCACGCGATTGTCCAACCGAAATTTAAAGATAAAAGTGAAATGGACCGTGTCTGTTGTACACATGAAATATGTATTGATCGAGTCACAAATTATTACAATGGGATATGTAGACACGGCCGAGTTTCACACACGACAGTCATAAACAATAGCATTAAGTGGGTGGGTCGCTATGCCTCTTTCATTCGTTTTATATCGTCAAATTTAAGGAGCAATAATTTAACCTATAACCTCTTCAAATAAGTCTTAAAATAGCTTATTAATTACGTACAAATATAACAAATGAATACCGTTAATAACGTAGGTGAGTGAAGTGTGAAACTGATAAAACTATATAATTGCCTAATCACGACTTTCCTACTTTTGTATATTTGTGAAGCCGCCAGGAAAATGGGTCATCTAGTAATGTTATCAAAAAGTCAATTACTTGTTTATTATCAAAGGTATTTAAATAATAACGAGTGCACATTGTAAATTTCAATTAAAAGTAGGTATATGCATATGTAATTCATTTAAAATACATTGCGGCTTATTATTGCGTTTATTTTGATTATTTTATTATCCGACGTTTTAAAAACTTTACAATCACCGTGATCCTAATAAGGGCTGTAAAGGAATAAAAATAAACGTGATTAAGAATCAAAGAGTAATAAGGCTCAAATTAGTTAAATCATGTTAGGTACAAGCCTAAGAACTTTGCGACGTTCTTTATTTCTTTTAACTTTTTTAGTCGACAGAGATTAGAACAAAGGAATATTAACTACTAGAACCTACAGGAAGCAATTACGTTATCTAGTTAAGCTTAAGCGTTTATCTTAAGCAGACATTCTTAAACGTGATTCAAAGAAGACCACCGCCGAAGAGGTTATTATGGAGAACTATGATTCACTGAATTTGAGATTTATCCACTTTCATGTGGGAGGATGCCATTGGTGTCACATCCTGAATAGATAGAGCTTGTAAGTATAGAGCATTGCAAGGGTTTCTTCCTTTATTGGGGCATCAAAACACACAAAACAAAGACAACTTCAAAATAAATTAAACATTTTACCGAACTCCTATGTCGTGTATAGCAGCCAAGATATGATGCAGTGAAAAAGATTCACATCTACAGGAATAATGATTATAACTAGTTATAAAGGCAAAAACCAAATCAATTTACGGCCCACGTAAATTAAATTATAATTTTACATGTAAAAAAAGGAAGGTTTGTTGTTGACTACTTCTATAATCTTCAAGGTCGATTTGACGAGTCAATATGACGTAATTTGTTTCAGAGCGTGTTTTTAGCTCTAACACGGTTCCATTGACAAATTTTAAAATGTAAAACCATATGAGACCATGCTATAAATTACGGTTTACAACGGCTATTTTTGAATAAATTTTGCATATTAAATCTAATATAACTAAAAAATCATATTCTGCATCTATTTTAAACAAATATATCTAATATAATTTACATAATGTTTATACTGCTCAAATTAATTATTAAATTAAACTTAAGTAGGTACTGTTATTTTTTATTAAATGTTTATTTTCATAATTTAAGTATTTTAAAGTTGATACTGACGATCTATTGTCTGATATAATCTGTTAGTAGTTAAATTAGTTCACATTTGATCTTAGAGAGACCTTTTACTAACAAATGTTATTTGAATGAAATCACCGATGAACTCTTAGCGGGTCAGAAGCTTGACGTAATATCTAATGCCTAGTATCATAGTAAATACAACGTTTAGTTAACCACAGACGATAGTATTATCCAACTTAAAATGTTATTTTAAATTAATGAATACGAAATAAATGTAGGTAAATATTATATCTTTTGAAATAAATATTATACGTAATACCAAGGGCTTATGTTATTGTGCAACCGAAATGCACCGTTAAATCAAATAATTACTGGAATCATTGGTCAAAGGAAGGAAACGAATTAGAAAATTTGATTGAAGCTGTTTGCCGTATCCGTGATCAACAAACAACTAATGAATTTTGTTACGCAAACACATGTGTTATTTTCGAAGGAAATCCGAATCAATTTATATCTAAAAATAATAATAAAAACCAAAACAATCTCAAATTATATATTTAGCTAATTTCTGTTTACGGTGTAATTAGATATTAATGGAATTTTAAGACAAACATTATCATCGTATGCACAGTTGCTTTTTTTCACAAAAACAAAACTTTCTGGCACTTTTTATGGGTTCGTTGTCGCTGTTACGTAAACAAAGGATACTATTTTCTTCATAGGTCAAAAAACTTATTACTTAATGTGAAGTCGTAAGGTAGACATGACGATAAAGTTAAAAATAATGTCTTATAGACTGTTTATATGAATTCAACAATCAATTTAGTTATTGGACAATAAACAATACAGGGGCGCTCGCTATAAGGATCGCTGGTACATCTTCATACAAATTAACCTCAATTGAATGTGCCGAGAAGGCGCTTCGCTGATTGAACACTGTGAAGTCCAACAAACAGTAATGTTCTGCTTCTCTCTTGAACATAAAATTAACAATAATAACAATTAAGATATAAAAATCTGTACTAATTAGTGGGTAATTTAGGCTGTAGGTAATAAGATAATATAAACATAAAATCTTTTGCGTTAGTGTTTCCAGCGATTTATTGACAGTTAAATGAGAAAACATCCGTTACTCTCGCGGTGGCCGTTAATTTAGCAAATTAACTTGAGAGATAAATACATACTTAACAAACAGTATGAAAGCTGACAAGTTAAACCAGATTAAATGAGGGACATGTCATCAAATACGGAATCTAAAACATCTCCAACAGCGGCTAATTGTCATGGTTAATGATAACATTCTTCTTAACATTAGGTAGATCGTTGGGTACATAGAAATACTAAGATAAAGCGAAAAATAATCATTCAAAAACTACGTCCTAATGAATTTTAATGGGTAAACTTGAAGGCTTTTGTCAAAGGTCAAAAAAGAATGTGTTTAATTAATAATATATTGTTTATATTAATGAAAACATACATTATTTATCTGACAATCCACATTTGACATACTGTCTCTTGAAAAGAAAGGGGTATTGGTTATATGCGAGTGGGTGAAAAAATAAGCCCTAATGAATTGTAATATAATATGTTTTCGCTTCAATGACATTTGTATAGGTAATGTTTGATTAGCTCGTGTTACAGTTGGATGCTGCAACCCAACCACAGAGCATTGCGTAATTGGGACATAGCATAAGCATTGGCACAATACTGAATTGTGATACTATTGCAACGGGTTTAGCCTACTCCCGACTTCAGCAAACAATCATCAGTTGACACAAGATAAAGACGATGAATAGTAGCTCAAGGATGATGCTAAAATTAATGTAAAAAAACTAAATTTAATGTAAACATTATAATGAAATGAATAGTTTACACGTTGATTATAATGTTTAAAAAATTAAGCAACCTTTTGACAAGTGTAGAAGATAAAATAGGTCACGTATATGTAACCACAACTTTTTATCTTAATAGTATAATGTTACGAGAAAGATAACGTATCTTCTTTGAAGTAAAACAAAATCCGAGGAAGTCAAGTAGGTAGAACTTAAACTTAGTAAATATTTATTAATATTTACGCAACACTCTTTAGAACGGATTAAAATCTCTATAGGAAAGTATATTTAAAAGTGGAGATACACTGTTTGAGGGAAAACTCCGTAAGCAAATTGAGGACAAAATGTGTTTAAAAATATATAAAGACGTAATAAAACATGAGTTGATATTACGATCATAAAGCATACCAAAAATCCAGTAAAATTCAAACTTATGCTATAAACAGGATATGTCTAAAATTATGAAAACACATTTGATGTTTTTCCCGGTCATTTTGTCTACGGTTCCCCGAATCATTAATAAGGTGCTAATCCTATTTGACAAACGTTCCTGCCATTCATATTACAAATCAAATGTAGTTTTGTGTTACAATGGTAAGATTTAAAAAGAGTGGAGGATAATAGGTATGGTCAGAACAGGATGCTCCAAACCGGACTATAAAACAGCATTAAATGAAACTCGGGTAAAAAAGCAGAGGTTGTTACCTGCTCTTCTATCGTTAGCTTCAATAGATACGGCCCCTATGACTTAACTACAATTCACAGTGGCAACTTGCTGACAATATAAGTATAAATTAACAAAAATGTAAATCATGAAATAAATAACGTGCTAGGAACTGGGATGTTCAAATAATTATAAATAATATATATGCCATTTATAAATAGTTGTCTACCTATATAATAATTCGAATTTTTAAACTTGAATAGCAAGTTATATTTCTAAAACCTCTTAAAATTTTGATTAGAATAAAACGTGTCTAATTAATTACAGATGATGATAAAATGCATCCGGATGTCTTAACAACAAATAAAGGGAGCTCTTAATATGTATGGGAGCTCAATAATCATCCGCACAAAAGTGTACTTAAAAACAAACCGACACTAAAACACTTTCTCACTAAGACATTTACACACAAATAAACTCTTTGTTAATCTCAAAAACGTTTGTTTACTAAAACGGGCAGCACATTCGCGGGTTAAAATAAAACCAGACGCACAACCGCGCCGCAACGTGGTGTCATACAAACTGGTGTTGAACTGTTGACGAAGGGACGATGCGGTGAGTTGGACTTGGTATAAATGTATAACCGTCTGTTTTATTGGACTGAGTCATACTCTTAGAAGTAAACGCAATGGAACATCGATAAATAAAGTTGTAGAAAATACATTGTTAGTCAGTTGTAGCATACATCTTGTAATAATTCATATGTAGTTATTAAATCATAGGACGGATCATTTTTATAAAAAGTAATCGTATTCTATATATAGTAATAATAATGTACGGAAGATAGCAATAACATTGAAGCATTCAAATAAAAATTAACGAGATGTAACTTTTCATTGCATTGTTACTTATAATGATTTTAGGCGTGATGATAGAAATGTTGGGCCGTTATCGTACCACTTGTTGCGTAAGTGTCTTGGCTAGAGGTTTGCTCGAAAGATTTACGAGGCACAAGCTCGAATTACACTTGATAAAGTCCCTCTGTACACACACATGTTGTCGCGGCCTTTGTTTTAAGTTGTACTGTTTTTTCCATAATTTGTTTAGACTAAATAGTACGCATGGTAAAAAACTTACAAGTGGTTTTATATTGTCTAAAAGCAATATTCTTTGTGTAAAAATAGCATAAGAGAAGTTTCATATAAGTTAGTATTTCAAAGTTATATTAATATTCAATAAAACAGATTTTAGGTATAATATTAACACTTATGAACAATTTACAAAAGAAATTTGCTATAAATCAGTTTACATCCTGCGCTTTGGTTCCGCAATGCAGCTAAAATTGAAGTGACGACAAGCGAAGAGCAGAAATCGGCAATGTTATGTAAACTACCCAAATACCTACATATCTACAAGAAGCTTCACCGAACCAACTTCCTGGTATACAAAAGACGAAATTCAATAAACAAAGTGCAAGACAAAACAATAACGTTGTTAAGGACACAGGTTTTAAAGGAATAATAGAAAGGTTCTGGTTGTATACCCGCGTATGCTGCATGAGATTGCCAACTCCATTGTATTGCAAATAAACATCTCGGTTAAATGGCGGAGATAAAATAGAAAACAACGAAACTTAATGTTCTATATTCTATGTGTATAAAAAGTTGGCAACTCTTTTTAGTGAAATTGTTATTTGTTATTTATTTTTATATAAATATATATTCAAAGTTATTAGTAATCTTTGAACATGATTTGTAAAGTATAAGTTCTCAAGAGACTACAAATAATAGTAGTCATTACTCTCAATAAGAAGAAATCATGTTTTGAAATCAACTTAGTATTGAATTCAATTGGCGACTACATCCGTTCGTCGATCGCACGCGTCGTCAGTTTATGCCCTTTTAATGTTAATGGAACTAACAAAAACTCGCATCGATCAGCTTATAACAAAATGCTGTTGTGGCAACTAACCGTGGGGAAGAAAAATAAATTTCAATAAGAGTATACAGCTGCACGATGTCGCTTTGTTATTGATTTACGGGCTACTATTCAATAATTCCCTAATAAAGCTATTATTTTTGAAGCAAACAGTTAATTTTATATATCTAAAGAAAGTTCACGTATTCATAAATGTGAAGAAAGTTATGTGTTCTAGCTGTACCTATATAGGTATAATTTTGTAACGCACATAAAAGCAACCGTATGCCCGTGTTGAATTATTTATGGCGGTTCTGCTTTGGACTGCAGTAAATTAAGGTAACAAAAAGAACCTTTTCATGTGGCGTTCAATGAAACGAAGTCACGATGTTTCTTCAGTTGATGGAATTAAACAATCGGCAGATGTAGAATTGTTAATGCGATTTACCGTTACTTCACCAGATACTCATTAAATTAATGCAGTTTTGTTTATTGTTTTTTTTTCTAATTAAAGAAACGTTAATGCTGAGTTATTATAAGGAACTAGGTTTTTTTAGAAACTTAGTCCAACCAATTGAATTTTCCGCAAATTAATTCTGTATTATAGAACAAGTTCGTCTCCAGCTGTCAATAAGCAATTCGCCTTATTAGGTAGTCGGTGCTTTGTGACGCCGGTGGACTTTACCAGTGGCAGTGGCAGTTGGCGTTTGGCACACATTCCTAGCACCCGATATGGGAACGAAACGTCGAATGTCTCATGGTCGCACGACCTAGCCTTCTCCTATCAATATTGTCCGTTTACGTATACTTTGTGACAACGATTTTCCACTTTCTTCCTTCACCATAAATTACGGCCACTTTATTTCAGTGGAAAGTTATTTAAAGTAATAACGGTTGAATAAAATATTTTACGACATTATCAAGAAAGTGGGAGCGAAAACATAAGACCTAATAACATAATAACATTTTACAAGTTTCAAGATGTTAAATATTATTCTATACTATTACAAAGTTCCCGGGTTTGATACAATAATAAATGTGATATTATTTAGAAAAAAAATATTTCTTCCAGGTCTGGATTATATGTCTGCGTTGTCCTAGCTCTCCAGCATAATAGCGTATTCTACTATAGTTTGGAGTTAGCATATTGTATTTAAAAATTGCTTGAACTGTAAACTACGGTATTCATATAATATGTTAATTAATTATGTATAGGTATACTTAATATACAATAAATTATGAATATCAATCCACGCGGCAGGCATTTCAAACGGTTACGCGTTCGTTCCTTAATAGAGATAACGTGATAGGTGACACAGCCTTTGGCTATACGTCTTAGGTACCATTGGCAAATTTGTTTCTTCATGTTACGGCTGATTTGTGTTCTAGGATATCTTTTAAGCTGGAGTGTACTTACCCGTATAATAGCATACTTTTATTATTATGTTATTGGATGACTTTTGATATAAAAATAAACATGTTAAAATAATAGAGATATATAAATATATGAATGGTTAAGATATGAAAATAAGATATATTTATAAGATTTGCTTGTGACATAATAAAGTTATAAAATTTTATTATTTTTTTGTTACTTTATCTTCTTTCTTATCATTTTTAATTGACGTAATTTTTAACAACTTCAAACAAGCAGTTTAGCTTAATATTAATTGCTAAATATTTACTTAACTTATTGCACGAACAATCGCTAACAATTACGAGTGACGCCATCTATTGGTTATATGTGAAATTATAAGTTTCATCTTTTTTAACTAGATGTCGCTGCATTATAAAGCGTGATTAAGTTGAATAATACTCACATTAGTAGTTAGCTGAGTATTAAGGGTATGAACTTTTTCTTTGGCATCTGCTAATTCTCTTCTCAGCTTCCGTACCTGTGGAAAAATAAATAACTTTAATGAAAGAAGCGAGTTAAAGTCAATTTCAAAAATTGAAATATTTATTGGTATAAATTTACTTCGTGCGCTTGTCTTTCTTCATTTCCTGCCCCAGCTGCGAGAGATGATGCAGTCGATACTAGTGAGGCAGTAGATCCGTGAACTAAAGCAAAATAAACATTTTTAGTCATTTGTGGTATCAGATATTATTGTTTACTAATTTATTAATATGCTAAAGTGCCTACCATCATCATTCTTCTTAGCATAATGATGCGAGTGTCGCGGTGTATGCATAACATTCCCTGGTTGATGTGTAGGACTCAGAGCAGACCGAGGCGAAGGCGAAGGAGGTTCTGATACACCATAATTTAAGCCTAAAAATAAATGTACGAATAATAAAATATTCACATGAATTTATTAAATATAATATCATAAATCCATAAATAAATAGGCATTTTTAAGATATACATAAAAAAGTTAAAATGTATTTTTTTATGATATAAAAACATGATTTATCTTACCTTGTCCGCCAGGACCATATTGTACTGGTAAACAATAATAAGGCTCGTAGTCGCTTTCTGAAGATCTCTGCAGCATCGACGGATATAATTTCTCCGATTTTGTTGATCTGAATTTGAAAAAAGTAAATTAGCAAAATATATTTTCATATTGTTATGGAATAATTTTTGCGCACAATGACATGGCACAATTTCACGAAACTGAAAATTTAAGCAAGAGCCATAACAAGTATATAATATTTTTAAAATCTGTGCGATCAATTTTTGTTAAATATTACAACAAAATAATAAAGAATAATCAAGAAGGCCAACATAAAGAAATCGTGGTCCAAATCCAATAAAATTATCATAAGATCGTCCTTAGTAGAAGTGTAGAAGAAGCCGTGCCAAATCGGTTTCATGCATATTGAATAAGTAGTGAAAGCGTGCCATCCCACAAGCAACACATTCACAAACTGTCGTCAGATCATACCTTGGAAACGTCCTATCTCTGAGGTAGCTAAAAATTTAAATGTATTTAAGAACTTTAATGCTTCAATTATGAATTTTTATCCGATCAAAATCGAAAATAAATTTTGAAATTTTGTATCAAAAATGTATGTATTATGAAAATGATGATGTATGTAATTCATGCCAACGATTGAGTTACCTATGATATAATAGCTTCACGAATTATATCGCTTTATATTTTTAACTATATTTAAACTGATAGCAATTTATTTTTAGTACTCTATTGCATTAAAGTTTAGATGAACACCTAACTCTTCGTAATAATTAAAGAAGCAATGCCAAAACCCTAATAACCAACCTAATACTGTTGCTCCGATTAAGTCTTGACCCCTGAGAGTCTCTCTGGTGCGTGATGAGCTTATTGTGAGTGAGTGAACTGCGGTGATGATGTGAGTTAGGGGAAGAGGTATGATTGTGAGCGGACATCTGCGCCGAGTGAAGTGACGTAAGGGATTCCATAGATTCGCCCTCGGAAAGACGTCCACCGCTTGCTGAGTACGTATTACTGAAATGGCCAAAGCGATGGGAGAAGGGTTAGCGAGAACATGCTTTCATTGGAATTTGTAACTGAGGGCTTAGAAAGGTTAATAGATAAATTAATTACAATAAGAATATAGTGTTATCCGAGAAGCGGTCATTTGAACAAAAGTGGCTCTAAAATTTATAAAATTCAAAGTGGTTTGATGTTTTGACTTTTTAGTATTTTTTATAGTTTAATATGTATCGCCATTTTTGATTCAAGTGTATTTACCTATCTTACTAGGGTTAACCTCGTAAACTTTATCTGAAATATCTATTGTGAAATTTTGTAAATAATTTATCTATTGGGTACATTCATCGAGAAGAATACGATAGGTAAAATATATCTACAATTTTAATATGCAGAGGGTCACACATACTTTGTAACAAGAAAATGAATAAATATTGTATGAAAATATGTACATATGTATAAAATGTACAAATGAATTAATGTTCAAAATAAATACCTGTGTCTTAACCATGGTGCATATGGAATTCCGTAATCAGATTTCACTTCAGAATAAGTTTGAGTATCAGAAAGACTTCCGTCACTGATTTTAATACCACCTCTAGGCGATACCCTGAAAATAAAAGAATACACTTGATATAAAAAAATACAAAACTAAATAAAATATATGTTACTCTGACTATGCTAAACGCAATACTAAACTTTTTCCCACAACTTTGAAATTATTGAAAAGTAAAGGCAAACATTGATAAAATAACTGTCAATTTTTATCATAAAGATAGTAAAGTAAAGAGACATCTGTATCACTCATAATGTAGGTTTGTCTAAAATATAAATATTGACCTGAAGGAGTGTGTCATTTTTATCAACGGAGAAGTTTTGACTGGTCGGCGTTCAAAGTTTAAATAACGCTGTTACACTTCTATCAAGTTGACGTCATCTAAATACAGAGACGAATTTTACAACTTCATACAAATCTATCATTAAATTTACATTTTATTTCTTCATTTCATAAATTCGTGTTCATTATTAATTATTTAACGATATGAAAATTTAATATTTAAAATGTATATGTATATAATAAAATTATAAATGTTTAAGTACTACACACTTAATCAATATTCTTTAAAAAAAATGTATTCTTTAAATAAATAAATAGAATAAAAAGTGAATCCGAGTTCGTCCCTGTAATATTACATTTATAAGGATTACGATGACTGCTCACAAATTAATTTGTTCGTAACAGGATGAGTCCGGATAAAAATGATGGCTTGAAGACATATACATAACTCTTTTAAGTATACAATACTTTAATTGTCAGTGTCAGTTGTTTAATTAAAATTGAGTGATTACAATTTTACAACTATAGAGTGCTTTGTTAATAAAATGTATATTATTATTTAATTTGGTAAGTTTTTATTACCTATTGTTTTTCTTAAAATGATCTCACAATCGCAAAAATGGACGAAAAATAGTTGATCACTAATTTAAATATATCGACGCTTGTTCTTATTAAATTACATCATGGGATATTTGTTCATCAGTTTCGTAAAGTTCATTTCTAATATATAAAATTATGATTTTATGTAAAAAAAAATAATGCTTACCTATGATGATGGAAAAGTGCAGCAAATTCATGTGTTCCGGGTTTTGGTAAAGATTGTGATCCAAGAAGTCGTTCGCGGACCGATGCAGATAACTGTGCAGCGGCTGTACCGCCTAATGAGAAAGATTTTGGTCCAATGCCGTTTTCTGGAGTAAAATAGGAAATTTAAAACAAAATAAATTGTTATTAAAAAAGGATATAATAATGATAACTATGTAATTTTGTGGTTAGTAGCGTTATTACTTACTATGTATTTGGAGGTCTTGTGTACAAGTTTGAGTTCCGCCCGAAACTTTAACTTTCGTCCTTGGAACCGCTGATACTTGAGCTGTTCTGCCACCTAAAATAAGCATAATTAATCAACATATATCTTGTAAGAAATAAGATCTTTATAACACGTAATTATCCATACGTTTTCTAATATAATTCTATACATACCATGTCCATGTTGTGAAGCACCATTAGCTTGTGGCACGGGTTGTTGAACACCATTCTGTTTCTTAATATAACCAAAACTTTGCGGAACTTTAGCTTTGCCTGTACTACTGCATGTACTTCCATTTCCGCCACTCGCTACACTTGAGGGACGAGAACCGCCGCTTGGAGATTGCACCTGAAACAAAAACAAAAGATTAACTAGCGTACACAAAAGTTAGGCCGTTTTCTTACAATACATTTTAATCAAAAATTTACGCCATAAAGATTTTGTTGGATGTTTTTAGAATTATTATAATACAATTATATAAAATAATATAATGGGTCATTTTTTCTGGTAATTTAAAATTTGGAATATAATAAGAAACATGGAGTATTATTTTATATTACCTGTGCAGATCCACTTCTTGAAGAATGCTGACCGGCAGGATTAGCTGTTGGATACTGAAACAAAACATTAATAAAATGCAACGTTATATTATATTAGAAAACGCTAAACTTCATCACAAAAGCTGAAAACATAAGTTTGTTTTAAAAGTATTATCTTACTTGTGGATGCGGTGCAATTCCTAGTTGCTGTGCAGCTGTGAGTTTCTCCCTTTTGTGATGTTGAGGCGAATGGTGACCGGCTCGACGTTCCCCTTTGCGTCCATGGGATGGACTCGGCGGTCCTGCACTACCCTGTGACTGAAAATTATTACAATTTACGTTAATTAATTAACAAGTAATTCATTTTTTGTTTTTATTGTATACATTTTTAATTGTATGCATGTATATTTTGCTTATTATTTAACCTAATACATAACAAAACAATAGCTACTTTGATGTTTCAAGGAATTTTGTTTACAATCTAAACATCCGTTTATTTACAGATTTGTGTTTCAAACAATATCTACCTATACCTCGTTTTAATCAAGAATAGAAATTGTATATTGAAGAATGTTTATAAGCTTAATTAAACTAGCTTTACGTGTTTCAAACCTAAGATATAGAACTTAATAAGAAAGTAATAAATGATGATTTATTGTTAGTAAGGCAAGCTTCCATATTAGAATGTGATCTACAATAATCTACATATCTGTAAAAACAAACTGGCATTGTAAATCACGGCTAATGAGATTCGCAGACTTTTAAAGTAGGATTTAAGTAGGAAGTAATCAATTCTATTGTTTTTATGCGAGGTAAATTTCAATGTATTGTTTGTATTTAATGAATAACAATGTATAAATATTATGACCCTTATTTTAAGAAGGAATTTGATATCAGATAAACATATTTAATTATTTGATTGTTTGAATATTAATTTGAAAGCAAAATAATTAAGAAAATCCTACACTATTCCAAAACAAGAACGTGTTACTCACCAATGGCGCTCCAACACCAGGTATATCATTATATTTCTTCCACGTCGTATCTTGTCTTTGCGATGGAGACTGTCTCTCTGTTTGTTGTCCACAATCAGCCTTACTTCTCGTACGAGACCCAACTACTCTGTAGACAACTCCACTTCCGTTACTCGCGCTCTCCATGCCGTGTCTATTGCGGCCACTGTTACTTCGTCTGCGGATATGAAAGATAATAAACTGCAATGTATGCCAACATCTTTGTAAATATAAATATAAGTAAATAGAATATTATCGATATCGGTTTTTTATAAAAAATATATAAGTAATGTTAGCGTGTGAAATAATTGTTCCAAATAGGTTGAACACAAAACTAGACTGAAACGTTCTATTCGGTTAGTAACCTAAGAAGCGTGGGTTGAAAATTTATAAATAACTAATTAACAAATTCATCCATTAGACTGTGAGTTGTATTAGCTTAAATCCCCAGGCAGCAGGATCAATTCATTCCACCAACCATATCAAAGCCGATGTAATCCATCGAAGCGTCCTTTCGTCCCCACATTGTTTACAATAGCGCTCCTCCTATCTGTTGTCAGCCTCTCAATAACAAACACGCTCACTACTAAATTTAGAGGAACTATGCAATATTAATGTGTTTATCTTAAATTGTTTTCTAATAAAACACATCGCACTCAAGTTCTAATCATTATTGTGTCGAAATAATAGAGGTTTTCGTTGCTCTAATTTTGATATGCAGTATAATATTAACAATCTTTCCTCAAAGCAATTATTAAATAATAAAATTTTAAACATAAAATACGCAGCGACTGATTAAATCCAAAAATAAAATATATTAACGCTGTAGACTATTATAAGAAAATGGATCGCAGTACTTTGACTACTGAGGAAGTAAGTATATAGCATGTTATTCAAAACACTTAAGCGATTTCCAAATGCCAATAAATTCGCAATTCAAAAGGCAGGCCTACTCACAGCACAAAAGGCGCTGACGACGAGAGCGTTCGTGATAAGTGTCCTCGTGAATAACCGAGCAACATGTGGTAGACGACCTACTTCCAAATCACGAACCGAAATTAAACTAAAACTGTTATGAACTGCAATTGTATTAACATTTGATACATACATAGATAAATATACCCTTTAATTGAGAAAAAATTTGAAGGTCATTAACCTCTAACATTGTTAACTAAGTAATATAATCAATTATTTTGTTTATATTATATCACAAAAAGTTCTTTTATACAATATTTACCCGATAAAGCTATGTAGAGTTATCTAAGCACGTGCTACGAATTCTTTATCTAAAGTGACTGTAAATATGAGTGGTGTCTGTTTATTGAATGCAGTGACTTATACAAGTAAGAGCACCATTAATCATTTCTGATTGCACTCGTTAAAGTTCAATGAGATCCTTATTCTTTGGCATCAATTATTGTGAAACGTTTTCTTTTATTCATTTATTGTTCGCTAAAACGTACTAAATTCTGAACTAGAGGGATGTTGTGAACAATAAGTTAGCTGGGTCATGTACACACATGCGCTTTAGAAAAGTAAATTTGTTTCCTGAAAAGACGGGGTTAGGCTAAGGGAACGGTCTCAGATAGAACCCTCGTTTCCGTCGTTCCACTTTTTTCAAATTTACATTTCGTATTCCCCTTACAGATGTTTTATCTTCATTTTCTAGTGAACTCACATGTAATATACACAATAAACGTAATATTTAATATTCCAAAATAACATTGTCAATTTTTCATTCATTTTCTCCAATTCTATAGTCTATTTTATTAAACTTCTTAATAAACAAAATAATACATATATGGACACATAATATACAAATTTAGACAGGACATATGGTATATTTCCAAAATTCTCCCGCTCCCATGCACAGAGCTTTTAATTTTCATTTATTTTATCATAATAGTGAAAGTAATTTTCAATGAAACATCGAGGTACTTTGCCTCCAGCAGCGCGCTAATGATGACGGATCTTGTGAAAGAAGTCGTATCTCCCCATTCTTCATTATCTATGGAAATGAGCAACTCTTTCATTATCCCTTTTCTCTATGTTACAAATTCGTACCCGACGCTTCATTATGTGGGTAGACGACACCTACTAATCCTAGCTGTCGGAATCTTAATTCTGTCTTTCTCTATGCCTCGTTTACTTTGTTCAATTTACTTATATGAAAATGGTAACACATAAATATCTTCAATGGCAAAAGATATTTAGAATTTGGCAACAAGCCCAAATAGAATCAAGAATTTACTGAATATCAATTTATTATGAACGAAAAAGTAAATCTCCTCGATATTTGTGTTTACGAATGTGTACATAGAAGCTCGGTAAAAATATTGAACAAATAAATACATCGTGGCTTATCTCTGCTTCGGTTGACTAAAGTTGAGAAACATGCTTCCGATGTCAAAAGCAAATTTCTCAAATAAACTGCCGTACTGAGTTTGAAAGCTTTGACATTCTATTATAGATATTGACAGTTTCATGTTGCATTTTAGAGTTTACAGTATACATCTCTAAACTTTGATATCTTTCTGAATACGCATAGAAATACTAACATTTAGTATTATTATAATTAAGCATATGAGGGAACTATATGTACAATAATAACTTTCCTTTTAAAAACTTTCCAAACAGACCGCTCGATTGGAAACAATTATGATTCATGTCAAAGACCCTCCAATGAGGGATCGATTGTGTTTATTCGCAGCGCACAATACTTGTAGGGACTACGTCTACACGCAATACAGTATTAATATGTGAAACAATTCTTATTAAAAATGTGAATACTCAATATTGTTTCGTTGTAAATTACAATGAATAGCAAATACCGAAACCATAGAAACGCAGAATGCACGGTATTTGCATTAGCTTTTATAAAGATTTTCTATTAAACTAAACCCAAGTGATTTTTTTTTTTCAAAAAAAAAATTAACTAAAAAAAGGTAAGGGCGAAGAAGAGTTAAATTATACTGAAATTGCATTTTCCTTATCCCGGATGGAAATATCATGCGTGAGCATTTGGTACGCATTTACGTTGGGATCAATTGCTTTGTGTCAGTAACCCCTCGAAAATTGCCAATATGTAGCAAAATTAGACCTGCCTTCACAGCTATGCCCAAGTAAACATTCCATGGTGTTTTATTAATTTGCTTTATTAAATGACTTCATAGCTTAATTTTTTTTAGTATTGTTCGCACATGTATCCTATAACATTAAACAAAAAGCCAGATGTCGGCAAGGCTAATGCTTCATTAAGTTCCAATTATAATGTAGAACTGAATTAAAGAAATATTAAGCTTGAATTCTTACCAATATAACTACATCTAAATTCTACGTCGTTTCCATAGCTTAATTTAAATGGTAAAATATTAAAACACTTTTATAAAGTTTACAACGCGAAGCGAAGACACTGAGCAAGGCAACACCGAATGTTATTTATTGTAGACATTAAATCTAAGCTATAATAATCCAATAGTATTATTGTTCCCGCGCACTAGGACAACAACAGAAGGCACAATAACATATGGTCCAAAGTATTAAAAAATCTAACTTATATTTTCACACCGATAGTATAAAAATATAGTTCACTACGTTAGCACCGGTTCGACCGTCAACTACAAGACCTTTGTTAAGAAAGGTTGTGATCCATAAGGGCACCAGCTGTGTTCAGCTTGGGTGGGTGTATGTCTGACGGTTGTCGCGATCGATGCCGGCATCCGATTTACATTTTCCGAGAAGAAAATCGAGAAAGTTTGTCACGTGCGTAGCGAGGCGCGCGCGGCTGAGACGGCGCGCCCGCACGCCGACAGAGCGCCGCGTCGAGTGCCGCCCGCCCTACCCCGAAGCCGCGTCTCAACGTACGCCGCCGAGGAACTAGCGTATTACTCGACCCGCCTACACCGATTTGCATAATCACTTAAACCTATTCGATGGACGGCGCTTTCAACCTTTAATAAGTAAGTACTCGTAGAGATCAAACTGTATTGATACATTAATTACATGTTTAAACAAAACGTCTATACATAATATTATCGATTGCCGGCATTTGGCAACTTGGCGTTAAAACACAGAACAACATCATAGGCAAGGTCCAACATCTCTTAGGGTTATTATAATAAAACGGGCCAATAGAATTTTATTCCAAAATACTTAAGGTTTTGAATAGCACGTTTTCATCTAGGGTTGTTAGTACAGATGTGGTGGAAAGAGCGGGTAACGCGGGGCAGGGTTGGTGTGAGACGTTCCTGGGTATCGATTTTGGCCACCCCGCCCTCACCCCTAATGTTTGCGACAGTGTGAGTGCGCTATGAGTTTCCATGAGGTAGCGGCGGCGGCAGCGTGTTTGGGAACTACGTCCCGAACACACAAATCTATATTAAATTTGATTATAGGCGGTTGTTTGCAAAGATGAAGATATTCCACAATCATGTATTCATACTCGTAGCATACCACTTGGTTTTATTAATATGGATGTAATGGGATTTAAATTATTTAATTTATATTATATGATTATTTATATATCTTTTGTATGTGCACATATGAATAACTTAATTTATTTTTTCTTTTTCAGTTTTACTAAGTCAGCGTGGCTTTCCACATGTTTAAATAGTTTATAATTCTTTATGGAAAACATTTTTATTTAAAATTCTAAAAGTAATTTTATATATGCAAGTTTCAGGTCGACCACTTGTGGAGCTATACATGCGACGTAGTCAACCGTGCTACGTTATTGTAAAATGGATTTTCTTTGCAGACTGATAGCTGACTCATGTATACATAATATAAACGTATACTTTGGGATAAGTTTATTCTATAGAGTCTTTGTTCTGTATGTTCTCACTTTTTTTATTCGTAACGTAACTAACAAAACTAAGTACGCCAGTAGTTATTATGTATATGTATTTGTTTGTTTATTAACTTTATTTAAATTTGATTTAAAAACAAGTATATTTGAAAATAAAAGTAAACATACGATTTCAAATTCACATAAAAACTCAATTTGGGCCAATTGTTTGGCTACAACAATGTAATGAACTACGGAATCCTCCGTAGCTATGTGTTCGCACGTATTCGAACTGCATCTGCGTAATGAGTTTTACGCCCCGAGGGTGCGTTTTAATTTAGGTTTTATGACACATAAATTTGAAGTGAATGAACATACCAGCAAATTCTTACAAATTGTATTCCATTTCGTAGATTTTACATTGTTAGGTCAAATGTGACTTACCTCTCATCTACTTGTTGAAGACCACCTGGTGATTGTTGATAGTTAATGCGTCGCCCATACAATGATGCACCTCCTTCAGACATGTATCCATCTAACATGTCATTGTTTCTTTCTCTTTCCATTTCGTGTCCATTTACTCTCCGAAGATAATCACCATCTGACATATATCCTGAAGCCGTATCCATATCGCAATAGTCGGGATTTGAAAAGCCTGGGCCATAATTCATACGCTCTCGCAAAGCGACATTTTCGCGACCAAAGTTGGCCTTAACCGTATTAGCATGATGAGGATATCCAGGTATATTCTTCTGTGTTACACCTGTTGTTGTTCTCATTGGTAAAGTTAAGTGACTATTGTATCCTCGAAGCAAAGGCCTCATTGGTAATACATTCATTAATGGATTCTCATCTTCCCCTAATGAATTATCACGACAATGGGACGGAGTACTAGATCGGCTCCCATGATCTGTTTTTTTATTTAAGTCAACCAAATTTCTTTGTTCTGTAGTATTTGATTTAACCGGTGTACTTGCTGCAAGACGTTTTTGTGCCACTTGTTTCTCAGTAATTTCAGCTTCGTTAATTACATCGTTGATGTATGTAGCGTTCATATCTCTTCTATTATTCATTATAGTATTATTGACTGCTTTTGATATATCAGACCCTGATTCACTTGATGGTCGGTAAATTACACTACTATCACTTGAGTTCGAATGCTGTCCCGTAGAATTGCTATGTGTAGAATTCGAATGGGAACTCTCTGACATTTGTGATGTATTGTGCACTGGCATTGGGGAGACCGCAAGAGTCTGCTTTTGAGTTACATCCTTACTTAAATTAGATTGCTCTCTACTAAATGGAAGTGCACCTATATTGTTTGTTGAATTTAAACTAGAATTGCTTTGTATTGGACTTAATTGACTATTTGTACTCTTGTGTAAAATATATCTATCTTCCTTCGATATTTTAAAGGTTCCCTTAACAGCCGCTGTCGGTTTAGGTATACCTGTGTGATTCGGGGCACCAAACGCCTGTCCTAAATTAGCATTAGTTTTTTCAGAGCTTTCACACCTTTGATCACTTAATTGCATTTGACTTCCAGATAATTTGATCATCTTAGATCCTGATTTTAGTTTGGAAGAAGTTTTTGAATCTTCTATTTGATTTAATTTTGTACTACTTACAGACTTAGGGGCAGCTAGTTTCGATTCCTTTTCTCGATTTGGTACTTTAGGACTATTTTTCGTCTTATCATTAGTCTTAGTGCTACTCTTACTTAAATTCGGTGATTCTTTTACTATTTTCGTACTACCTAATTTGGACTTAAGAGTTTTTCCAGACTTATCTTTGGATAATGTATCATTTTGTGAACGAATAGGTTTAGGTCCGATAATATTCGTTGATTTGATATGTGTAGTAGTTGCATTAGAAGATTCGTTTAAACTTAAACTTGAGTCCGATCTCTCACTTTTGGCAGAAGAAAAACCACTAGATGAGCTCGTTCGTTTTGATACTCCTGTATTTTTTTGTTGTTTTTCATTGCTTGCCTTCTCTTTGTTGAAGAGTTTTAATTTATCAAGCATCGATTGCTTAGTTGGTGTTCCATTTTGTTGCTGTGATTGTGAAAATGGGCTCGACGGTATCTTGCTACCAGGTGCTAATAATGAGGAATTAGGTCTCGACCTGTAAATAATAATCAAGGTGTAAGATATGTCGATTATTATAATGAAATTATAACACATTAACATATCATATTATTTTTACTAACCCTGAGGATGAATTGGGTGCACGGGGTATAAAACTGACGGAACCTTGTCCTAGAGGGCTGGTAGATCTACTGGAACTTGCTGATAATGCATTTTTCCCACCTGCATAAAAATAGTTACGTTTTAATCTTAAAACTTGTACATTCATCGACCAATCGATCGTATACAATTGCTGCAATTGGATAATTTGTAGTCTTCATTGTAATTGGTTAGTTCCGGGTCATTAATCGATACATTAAAGAATTATCTCATACCTCAAGTTGGATAAATATTATGATTCCGCCGTAGCATAGATAAGCGTCAGACAAAACATTATTATCAACGGCACGGGTGGTCGAGAGCACGCTTAAGACAACTCTGAGCTGGGGTTTGCTGTATGAGTGTATAATGTTTACACCATGGAATTATTCTGACGTCATGCAAATATGTAATGTGTGTGTGTATAAGTAGCCCTAAGCATAATTATGAGCCAATCGGCTGCTATAATCGGAACAATGGGGAGGCATGGTTTCCAATTGGGGTTGTCCAGCAATTGTCTCAGAGGGACATGATTTTCAAGGTCAGTACAGCTGCGTTGAAAGCATTTTTAGGGACGTATGTATCGATTTTTTAAAATGTTGAAACTTTAATTTTTAATGTTGAATTTAGAATGAATGTTGAAGTAATTAATTTAAAACATTTTAAAATAAAAATATTATTGTTTTAATACATAACACAGAGAGCCCTTCGCGATGTGCACCAGCTGTTTTACATCAAACAATACCATCATGAATTGAAAACTGATAACAAACGTCAAATGTTGTAAAATACAGAACAGGCGTCAATCAACAGGGAAGCACAGCATCCGTTTGTTATTTGTGCTAAGTATGAACGACTCTCACTTCGACACATTCCCGATATTTGATGTTTAGCATTGTTTAACAAATTATTAATTCAAATGTACTTTTTCATAGAATACACATTAATTTTAATAAAAATATAAATAAAATTTAATTTTACCTCAATTATTAATAAATCATAAATAAAAAGAAAACACGCTTAAGTTACTTATTATAAATATTCAATAAAACTTTTTAAATTATCACAAGATAAAACTTTTCAAGTTCATTTAAAAAACAAAAGCTATCGTGAGTGTAGTTGCGCCGACGCAAACACCAAGACTGAGCAGTGAGTAAGCGCATCAGAACTTCTCAACACATAAAACTGGCATACTTGATAACACGTGGCGTAAGATACTTGTACATCGTCGATTTAACTCATGACTGATAATGTCAAAAAATGTATTTATTGTTACTCGGTAAATAAAAACATGAAATCTTTTGGAAAATATTTTTAAAGCGGGATTTCTTTGAGTACTATACGAGTAGATATGTGTTATTGTTACTAAATTTATAATATTTAATAAAAACATTTAATAAATTAATAACAATAATAATCACTTGTGTTTGTGAAAAGAATATAAGGCTGCGTATACATTTAGCGAATTTAAATTTGGAATTTGTTTATATGAAATTTGGAAGATGATAAAAACATAATTCTATCTTCTCAATGTAGACTCGCATAAACGTTGAAGTTTAATTGTATAATAATTATTATATTTAATTAAGATAAATAATTATCTCTATTTCTATAATATTTAAAATGTCACATTTAATAGTGTGTTACTATTTTGAACTATATTCGAAAGGGTTATATTATGGTCAAGTAATAAGAATTAATGCAAACAATTTTGTATTAAATTATATAATAATATTCTCTCCTATGTGAACACAGTCTAATGTTTATGATGGCGTTGGGTTCGGGCAGACAAAAAACGGCATTTGCGCGCGTGGGGAGATTTCGTGAAAGGACGAATAAGGATTCACTGGGACTCGGGCTCCGGTCTTTGAAGGAGAAACAACTTTCTCTCTCGTGATAATTAGTGTCGATAGTTATGCCAACTTGGGCCTCGGTCGCGGGAAGAGCAACAACGTCTAAATCGTAAATAATTCGTAAAAGTAATTAACGTTCAAAGTTGATCAACTTCGGTTTTACGTGTGTAGAGTGCGTTTTGTATTAGAGTCAGTGCGTCGGAAACGGGAGTAAGTAATTAGGATAAGTACGTTTATTGCGTGTGTATTCATTAACCCCCTCAATGTCAGCCTTAGGGTTTAGCGTAGGGATTTCAGGCTCCCCATGTTGTCATAGGTCTGCGCGCAACTACTCTCCATAATTCTTCAGGAGTTCTGTCTGCGTGTAACTACTTTCAACAATTCTTCAGTGGTTTCCACCACATATGTATTTATCATCTATGGATTCTTCAACGGTCATCAATATAATCAACAATTATATTTTATTTCTGCATCGAGGATTAGTTATTTTCTCCACAGCTTATTCTGCTATTAGCGTATCCGAATAAGGATACAATACATCTATTATTATTCTTCATACAAGGATTTTATTTACGGGAGTCACGTCCGATTGAGGACACATCTTCACACATTCTGTTATCTCCATGCAGGTTGTTTCTTTTGTTCTCTCTTTTCTAGATCGGTAGGGCCCATAACCTGATCACTAGATCAACCGCTCGTTCCCCTTTTAGCTTAGAAGATTTTGCAATGGCTTCTGTTGGACCTTGTCGAAGGGTTTCGTCTCCTTCTTCTAAGACAAAGGTGGTGGGGCTGTAGGTTGGAAGGGAGGCCCCAGCTCGTCGACGATTTACTCAAAATGAGTAATCCATTTTATAGAAAGGCTGACCTTAAATTGAGTTCCTTCTCGTATTCATTTCTAATTGTTTCGCGTAAAATTCGTGCGGTCCGTACTACTACTCGTATTCGTTATACATTAAATTCGCGTGGCCCATATGTTATTAACCGCGAGTGATAGTGTGTTCGAGATCATCCGCAGGACGGCGTGTACGAGGCGGCGGTACAGAGCTAAGTTGCATGTTTAGTTACTTATTTGTATTACGAATTTTGATTTATAAGTTTTCTCTTTGTGTGCACATTTTCAGGTGATTACTATATCTGTATTTTCTGTGTCTCTTTCTATGGATTCTTACTATAACATTTAATTCTATAAATTACACAACGTAGCGGTCCATATTTGATTAGACAATCACAACGTAGAGGTTCTGCCACTCTAAACTAGACGATCACGATCATAAATCATTGGCCAATATTAGTTAAATAAGTACTATATTATTAAGGGTTGAATTTCCATATAAGCGGGAGGAAAATTCAAAGGGGTAGAGGGTTGCTAGGTAGGTACATGACCATCTTCACCTGTTCATTCGAGTTGAACACGGGGGGGGGAGTGTCACAGTTGGTGCCGTGACCAGGATAGAACGTCATTAAATTTTGTATTTTCGAATGCAAAAACGTTTTAAACGAATTTGGGTTGCTACTATTCTAAATTAAATATATTATAAGTAAAT